>JAHWFP010053025.1:0-15969 GCA_023313725.1 Lithobius niger | reverse complement strand
GGTGTCGCTCCGGTAACGTTTTAATCACATAATGGGGTAGGGGAGCTGTAAAAAAATGCCAATTTATTTCACATTTGGTAACCAATGTGCCCCTGTGGTTTTAGTTACTATGGGTAGAAGAGTCTAAACATCCCGGGACAAACAATTTCACGCCCCAACCCTTCCCCTTCAAAAGCAAAAAAAAAAAGCAACCCGGTTTTTTTGGCTGTAATGCGAAGCAAATCGTTCAGAACACAATTCTGGGTCGGGAAAGTGGTATACATCTTTTACGTAAAAGCAACCCTTGACCCCCAAAATCGTATTTAAGGTACATCACCCTTAATTTGCGGCCCTTCTTTCAATTGGTTGTTATAGGGATTTTTGCGTTCAAAGTGCTCTTACAAGCCATATAATAGCCCGAAATAAAGAATGAAATTATTGATTATTAAGAACTGGTGGAAAGCCCGAACAAACGGGCAGAATCGTGTATGTGGTCACAAAAGCCCGAAACGACTGGGCTTATTAACTAAGCAGCACGACCAAAGCTCGTCTCTTCCCCTACTAACTCACGTATCCTACAAAATCCTTTTTTAACCCTATCGGCAACCTGCAACCCCCCCCCCTCCCTTTTGCTGCCCTCCCCCGATCTCGGTTTATTCTGCCTGCGTTAGTTACGCTAGTCCCTTCTCCTCCTGCGTCACCCCACACACAGATCCGCTTCTCTATACTGGCCGTCACTGTCCTCCGCTCTCTCCCTCTCCCCCAACAATCATGGGTCGCAAATATTCCAATTGCGGCGGGGAAATAACTATGGCGAATTAATTACAATTAAGCATCTATACGCGTAAAACTTTCACCATCACATTGCAGTATAATCTCTTCGCCACCAGATTACAGCAGGAGGAATGCAAACCCTTTCCCACCCACCATCAAAATAAAAATACGGGCCCAGCCATGTTATGCCAGTCTCTTCTGTCATAGGCGTCGATCCAGGGGGGGACGAGGGGGACCGTCCCCCCCCACGTTTTCAAACTGAGGGGTTCGTCCCCCCCCCCCCCCACGAAATAGGCTGCAAAGCTGTAAATGAGTACCTATTTATCACGCTTACCACGTCGAGTTTGAAACAAGAAAATGTTCTTTCGTTTTCTCCAATTGCATGAATCGGGTCATCAAATATTATGAGTCATCAGTTCCTAATACAGGGAAGGTGAACCCCCGTTTCGCCAAAAAAAAAAAAGCAGATTAAGTTTTGCCGTCAGGGGCCAGTCCCGTTTCGCCAAATCCCGTCTCGCCAAAACGAATTTGACAAAATTGTACGTACCGTACACGAAATTTAATACCTTATTTCTATGGCTTTATAAGGCCAACATTTAACAGAGACAAGCAGTGGTAGTATAAGCCCAGTTCATTTATTAGCGTTGTGAAAACTGGCAATAAAGGCGGGAAAACGTGCGCTTTAAAATATAATTGTTTAGAATGTTTGGGCGTCACTAGGCCAATGCCAAGGTTCTCTTTTATGAATTCTACACCAATTAACTCCATAAAAACCGAGCAAAGAATCAAAATTGAAGACTAAGTTGCCGGTTTGATTTGCTAGTAGCTCTTTTCCTCTTTTTCAGTTCAGTTAATTCAGGAACGTCAGCTAAATCTTCCACCATTCGAAAAGTAAGCAACAATACTTTTCAATCCTAAATTTTCAGTGTTAGCTAGCATTAATTTAATAATATTTAAAAAAATAATTAATTCATCAGAAAATTTTATTTGTAAATAAAATGTATAAAAAAAACGGAATTTTGGTACTATTAGGTTTTTACGACCTCTCATGCTAAATTTTTACGAAAAGCATCCGAAATTTGCTAAATACTGCGTTGCAAACGTGTCTCGGAAAGCCGAAAATAGATTCTCAAATAGCGTAAAATGCTCTAGCTTCCGGGGCTCTGCCCCGGACCCCGCTAGGGGAGATTACAGTGCCCCACCTGACCCCCTAGCTGGATTCGCCGGGCTTCTGCTAAAGTAGCACATATTTTAACAGTAAATTTTCATTTTCTTCCCCCCACCCCCACTAGAGTTGGTTGGCGCTACTACTATGTCCCCCCCACAACTTTAGAAAAATCGACGCCCTTGTCTTCTGTTATGCAAGCTGGCCGCCAACTCCAACGCCTCCTTGCCACCACGTAGCGCCAGCGCAATTATCCGCGCCGGCAATGTCTGTTTGTTTGCATTTGTCAAAACAGAGGCAACCGAAAATTACAAACACGAAGTGCAAACCTGAAATGTGAGCAAAGTTAAGCAACCTCACTCGGCCTTCTAGTGTGTGCACCATTATCAGAGGTGATAGCATTGAGATACTTACCACACCGAGTGAATTTTACTAGGTCAATATTTCCTTGAAAACTACATTTTTCGTCAATTTTCCTTGATGCGGGTCATGAACCCAGCCAAGAATGAACCCAGCCAATACTATCACAACAATGTCTCGATTACTAACAATGCAAATCGCTAACACTTCCCTTTATAGCAACAATGCCGCAGAGATATTTATCCAGATCCCCAACTGCTCATCATCGCTTTGCTCCCCGCTAGTAAATTATGTTAGATGTAGTGTATACGTACAATATAGCAGACGATACGCATCCCCGCACCCCCCTCTCACGTATAATTTCACGTGTGACATACGGGTTTGTTTTGTTTCAACTCACTTCAGAAACAGGATTATTTAATTTTTTTTTTCTAATTTAAACTTTACTACATTTGTTTTTTCGTCGCTACTAACCCTACACCTATTCGGCCATTATTGGAAATCAAGAGTCGGGCGACAAAGTCTGTCAGTTTGTGCGTGAGGCTACCACGCTCCTTCAGCAGCTACGAGATCTAATCTGCTTGTTCTGGACATTATCTCGACCCCTGCAATGATCGGAGGTTTCCCGGTTCAAATTTCCGGTGTTCCCTCGGCCTCTGACTGGACTTCATTCTCCTTCGATAATCTCAAGTAAGGGTCAAAATTGAGCTGGCTCATCAATAAGAGCATTCGTTTGCTTCAGATGACTTAAGGCTCCAAAATTTAAATTCTATGATTGCGGTTTATTAATGGGAAGATAATTCCAAAGAACCCTACAAGTTTCCATTATTTCAAGCAGTAATATCGGAATAAAAATGGCTACCAAATAGTTTACTCGACACCAGTCAAAATACTGTAAATCGCCTATTAAACGACCATGGGCTGTTAAAATTAATTCGATAAAAATTAATCCACAACGAAGTTGTACATTTTTCGAATCTTACTTCTGTCCAGTTAGGGTGTTCAGGCCTAAACTCCATCGCAAAAATAACGGCGTTTATGCGATCATTCACGTACGTGATCTGGGTTCAGTGTAGTTATAGCATTAACACAATACCTTTCTCATTTGGTCAGGAATTTATTTTAGTTTTGGTGCAGAAAAACCACGATTTAAGGGGATAAAACATTGACTTCCTTGAATGTATGACGCTTTTAATAAATTTTTAGCAGAAAAATTACGATTCAATATGCTCTAAGGTCAGGAATCGTGGAGCGAGAGGAGGGAGGGGGAGAGTTGGTGTAACTAGGTAATTTCACGATTTCTGATCATAAATCATTTTAGGGAGTGTGGGCCGTCGCTTTACCAGGGCTGTTAATAGATTTACGGAATTGCTTAACTGAAAGGATCGCAGTTGGTGCATTACTTTAAATGCGGAAAACGATTAGTGCTCTCCGCCTCCCCCCCCCCCAAAGTTTTGGTTGTTAAGATTTGGTAAAAAAAAAAAAAATTAGTAGCCAATCAGTGTTGTTTCACGTTCGCCCAGCGTTATACTTTGTTCCACATTATGTTTGCAGAAAACTGAATGTATGACGCCACGTTTCCTTGCACTATGAGTGCAAAAACATGTGGATATCACACTTGTAGACTCTACACTGTTACTATTGGAGTCTACGACTGAGAAATTGACTTGATTTTTGCACTCGTATTGGACGAAAACGTGTCGTCATACAGTCAATTTTCTGAAAACATAATGTGGAACAAACTACAGCCATAGCACCAGAAGGAGTGAGGGACAAATTTGCTAGGTAAATCCCATCGGAAATTCCTCAAGATCTTTCAACATGCCACAAGGGGTCTTCTCTACCCGAAAATGCCAGAGGTGGTCGAGGCCGGACTCAAACCCAGGACCTCGGGCACAAAACATGGTCATGCTAACCATCAGACCGCCTTGCCCCACAGTATACCACACGCCATGGCTGTTTGCTGTGACGTGCATATCACGTGACTGGGCTAGTCCAATCAGACGGCCAAACAGCCGTTGTTCTCGTTCGTCATTGGCTAACTCATGGTGACGTCACGGCATACAGCCATTGCGCGTGGTTTAGTTAATCACTAGCTGCAATAAACCACAATACAGTTAAATAAAATACGGATCCAAACCTATTTACGTTGCCCTTTGAGTCCTACCGCTAAGCCGTATTGACACGCCAAAGAAAGCGCACATATTATAATGCACGGTGGTGACGTCACGCTAACACATCCCCACGGTAAAAGTGTAGTCGTTGTAGTATACGGTTAATCTCAAAACCCACACACGTCACCGTGTGTTAATTTTGATAACCCACATTTTTGTGATAATCCAATACTTTTTCTGGGGCCTACAGAACCCTTGCTCCAGCTTGTGACATATAATGACCGACTTTGCAAAACTACCGTACACTACACAAATTCAATCAGCACATCCCATTCCAATCAGCATCAACAGGCACATTTGCAACTTGCGACATTTGCGTACTAACACAAAAAAAAACAACCCTCGTGTACTATGCTAGGCCCCTACCCATGGAGGAATTGGCCCACCCCGTCAACCTTTCGTTCCGAGGCTACCGACACTTGTAAATACACCTAAATACATCTAAAAACTACGAGACTCAAGCGATTAGCGCTTTTTGTACTCTATAATCTTTAAACAATTCAAGTAGAAAAAATACAACTTTACCTTAAAACACATACATCGGTAACGGAACTTCTATCCCCTTTGCTCTGACTTCGTACACATTAAGTTTCTACCGGAAGTTTTCGCTGAGAAATTTGCATAAGTCGCATGTAAAAATTCTTAAATTCATTACGATTCACAAATAAAATTTACAAATAAAAAATAAAAAAAAATAAAATTAGCTAGCTAGTTAGCTAGTCAAAATCACAACTCGCGCTAAAAGAGCTCGTGCGATTTCGCCACCGTTCGATATTTGGACTGTTCCGTTTCTCGCAGGCGATCAATTATTTCAGATTAACCGGGCTGCTTCACGGATAACCATTACAGAAACATACACTTTGCAATCGCCACTGGAGGGACCATTATTTGCACATTGCATACGAAGTGATAACGAATGTAACACACATGTAAAGCGTGAAACTAAGGATGAAACAGGATGGAAAGCCAAATGGGCACGAGAATGGTTAAATAAAATACGGATACCAACCTATTTACGTTGCCATTTGGACTGGTCAAGACTGCCTGAGCGGGAAATCGAACCCATGACCTTTGACCTGGATTCGGTGTAGTGTAGCATTAACACAATGCCTTTCTCATTTGGTCAGGAATTTAATTTAATTTTGGTGCCAAAAAAATCACGATTTAAGGGGATAAAACATCGATTTCCTTGAATGCATGAAACTGCCGTGTGGCTCAGCGGTAGGACTTAGGTCTATTAGTCCAGTAAAATTAGGTAAAAAACGGGCCAATAAAGGAATTAATTAGCAACAAGCCACAAATGTGTGGGATGGTCGCGGGTGGCATGTTAAACAACATACTAAAAGTCCCCCGAAATCCGACCAGTGCGTTATTCGCCATCTTACAAACATGGAGTCCGAAAACGGGTTTTTCAATATATATCGGTAACGATTGCTCGGGCATGAAAATATATTTTCACCAAAAATATACAGCATTCAATTTTCTACAAAAAATGTTCTATTCATTTTTTTCGTAGGTTCAATGGTTCAGCCAATAAACGGTGTAGAAGAATGTTGAGCTAACGCTGCCATCTTGGAAACATGCGCTGGAAATCGGTATTTTTCCTATATATCACGGCTGCATATAATAATGTTTAATCCGAAATTGTAGTGCATGGACTTGTCCGCGAAAAAGGTTCTTTTCGGTTTTTTCAAACTGAGTCAATGGTTCAGCAAATAAACGGTGCCAAACGATACATAACACTTCATATAGTTGGGCAGCTTGAGGCCCAAAATCAATGGAATTTTTCACTTTCTGTGGAAAGCATGAATACATATGAAAAGTAACTGGAAAAAAATAGCTACGATAAAAAGTTCAAAAAACCCCTTGGGGGAGGTGGAGGGGGTGATTTATCCCGCCAAAAACTGTTTCTTATAGTGATTTTCGTGTTCAAAGTATTCTCGCGAGCCCTGTAATAGCCCGAAATGGATACACTTGGGATTTTCTGAAAGGGGGGATATTCTTTCCATCAATCCTACCCGAGATTGTTTTACTTAGATAGGGTCCGTCCTACACCACTTTAAATATGAAAAGATAATGGCGTAGCAGCAAAAGCGTATAGTTATTTTAGAATTATTCAAAGTGCCCTTACAAGCCCTTTAATAGCCAAAAATGAACATGCTTAGGTTTTCTGAAAGGTGGGGATCTATTCTTTCATCATTCCTAACTGGAATTGTTTAGGTTACATAGGGACCGTCCTATGCCTATTTTAAGGTGTAGCTGCACTTTGATGTCGAATTTCAGAGTGCCATTGTTATGTTCATATTTATATATAAGCTATACAATTTCGGTTAGGATTGATGGAAAGAATAGATTCCCAACCTTCAGAAAATCCTAAGCATGTCCATTTCTGGGTATTAGAGGGCTAACTGGTACAACACTGAATTATAAAATCACCATACGCTTTCGCTGCTACATCATTACCTCTTCACCTTTAAATTGGCATAGGGCGGTCCCTATCTAAGTTAAACAATCTCGGGTAGGTTTGATGGGAACAAGAGATCCCCCACCTTTCAGAAAATCCTAAGCACCTCCATTTCTGGCTATTAGAGGGCTAGCAAGAATACTTTGAACACGAAAATCACTATACTGTTTTTGGTGGGATGTATCACCCCCGTCTACTTCTTCCCAAGGGATTATTTGAACTTGCTATCATAGGTATTTTTTTCCACAGTTACTCGTCGTATGTATTCGTGCTTTTCACAGAATGTGAAAAATTTTACCAATTTTGGGCCCCAAGCCTGCACCCAACTATATGAAGTGTAGTATGTATTGGGTGCATTGGGGGCCACACACGTGGCCTCTTTGGCACCGTTTATTTGCTGAATCATTGACTTGGTTTAGGAAAAAAAAGAATAGACCCTTTTTTGCAGATAATTCCGTGCTCTACACTTTCGGACTAAACTTTATCTGCAGCAGTTTCCGTGATAAATTGAAAAAAAAAACTATTTCCGGCGCGTGTTTCCAAGATGGTGGCATTAGCGCAACATTACTCTACAACGTTTATTGGCTGAATCATTGAATCTACGAAAAAAATGAATAGAACATATTTTGTAGAAAATTGAATGTTGTACATTTTTGGTGAGAACATATTTTCATGGCTGAGCAACCGTTACAGAGATATATTGAAAAAACAGTTTTCGGACGCCATGTTTCCAATATGGCGGGCAACGCACTGGTCGGATTTCAGGGGACTTTTAGACCAAGTTGTTTAGCACGACACCCGAGACCATCCCACAAATCTGTAGTTTGTTGCTAATTAATTCCTTTTTCAACCCTATTTTGACTTGCCTATATGGTTTCTAATGATCATGGGCTTAATTTCCCGCTCCGGCAGACTGACGAAAGTCCAAAAAGGCAACGTAAATATAGGTTTGCATCCGTAGTACTTAACCCTTCGAGCCCATTTGGATTTCCATTCTGTTGACCACAATACGGTTGGACAGTTGGTTCTGTTCAAAGCAAAAATTACGGGTTCTTGCCCGTTTTTGTTTTGTTTTATTTTGACAGTTTGTGGTCGTGGCATGAAACGCTAACTTTGTGCTTTAGGGCAGGATTACGCAAAGACTCGCTTTTGCATTCTCGCAGCTAGAAACTAGAAATTATCTGAAATTCCAACATGGCGGCGGTTTTAGCTCTGCCAGCTTGCAACGAAACGTGTCAACAATTGAGTTTAAAAGCGAATGGGAAAATTGGTTCGTCGGGAGGGATTCTTTATCTTATATTGTCACGAATTATAAGACTGCGTGCATTTGCTCAAACAATGTCGCTTTAGCTAATCCAGCAAGTATTGTTACCATAACAACGACGCCTTTGCCATCGCGAGAATGCAATGCAGGTGCATAAACACGCCCTTAATGCTTTGGCGTTAAGTGGAAAACTTAAAGTAAAATTTTTGAATTACTAATTCTGGCACACGTTCTAGATTTCATCGACACACAGCAAGCCAGTATGGATGAAAAAGGTTCGTCTCATTCCCGACATCCAAAATTGTTAACCTAACTCAAGTCGGTAACCCAGCTGGAATAGAATATTTTTGGAATAATCATTTTAAATAGTCTTCCTTCTCGTGGACAGTTCGGACTTCAGATCCATTTTAATGAAATGAGCCTCCTGGTGACAGTGTTCTGGTACTATGGCTTGGCGGGACTAATCACCATTGTCAAGAGTATTGGCTAAAATAATTCCTCAGAGGGCCAAATGTTTTTTTTTTTTATATTTAGAACTTCAAGTGAATGAGTTACATCATTATCATTATCAATTGCTACAGCATAAATGAAGTTTGTAAAAATGTCAAGCATTAAATCATCCTAAATCGATACACAAAAAAAAATATCGTTGCAACGGTTACAACAAATAATTTAAAGAACTCTTTAGAATCCCACTCATCACAGAATTTCAACTATCAAATTAATGTTTCACTTTACAGTTACCAACTTTTAACCTGACAAGTTTCTTGCCAGTTACTGCTCTTGTTTAGTTTTCGTTTATTATTGACGAAACTACCAATCAATCCCTCCTCGATAGTTTCGAAAAGTCAATTAATTTCAGCACATGCATCCGCAATATTAATCGCTTCCATGAACTGGGCATGTGGAAAAGGAATCGAACGTATGGTTAGCAATGGTTCCTAGGAAGCTCCCTTATCAGCTAAAGTGTCCTACTGTTATCAGTAAGTAAATCACTTGTGGAGAATTTCCTCACATCTAAGTTTGGACACATTAAACAGAGCTATCAGGTATCTTCATTGTTGTAGTGCATCACAAAAAGTAATGCACAGCTGACTATGACCCCTCTCCCCCCCACCCACTCATCTTCCTTCAGTCCCTTACCCTCTCTTAGTTCAGTCCCTAAACCTCCCTAGTTCAGTCCCTTCCGTTTTCATTTATTATTGATGAACCTACCAATAAATCTCGATAGTTTCGAACAGTCAATTAAATTTAGCACTAACATCCACAATATTACTCCCTTCCATGAACTGGGAATGTGGAATAGGAATCGAACGTATGGTTAACAATGATTGTTAGGAAGTTTCTATCAGTTAAAGCATCCTGCTATTAGCAACGAATCATGGTTGGACACATTAACTTGTACCAGACCTATCAGTTATCCATTCACCGTTGCAGTGTATCACAAAATATGCAAAGCCGAGTATCACCCCCTCCCTACCTTCCCTCAGTCCCTTACCCTCCCTTAGTCCAGTCCTTTAACGTCCCTCAGTCCAGACCCTTCCGTTTTTGTTTATTATTGACGAAACTACCAATTAAACCCCGGACAATTTCGAAAAGTCAATAAATATTACCACCAACATCTACAATTCCTATTCCATGAATAGGACATGTGGAATAGGAATCGAACATATGGTTAGCAATGATTGCTAGAAAGTTTTCTTTCAGTTAAAGTGTCCTACCGCTAGCAGTAAAGGGGTTGGAGAATTTACCCACATCTAGGTTTGGACACATTAACTGTACTCGAGCTATCCGGTATCTTCACTGCTGTAGGGCATCACGAAAAATAATACAGGGGTGCCTATGACGCGCCCTACTCACCCATCTTCTGAGTCCCTTACCTTCCCTTAGTTCAATCCCTTAGCCTTAAGGTTAACTGTGTGGTCATTGAGGTACTTTACAGATTAAGAATCATTCATTGCCAGTTGACTACGTCAGATTAAAATCTCATACCCTTAACGTTGAGTAAACAATCCTTTATTTACTCAACAGCTTGGAGAAGTTTCACACGACAGCTGTGTAATAACATCAATTGCAGTTACTGTGCAGTCATCATTGTAGACCACGTTAAAGATACATTCACTACACAAATACATACAAATACTACACATTAAACAAGATTTGCATTTAATTTTATTTTTAGTCATTTAACGGCTTTCAACAGTTTCTCCCATCTTGTTCTTCTGTTGTCACACGCAAAATTGGCATATAAGAATTTTTACTTCTTCGATTTGCTTGCACACAACGTCACTTTTGTAATATTACGAATAATTGTTTAATATTTTTCGATTACTAGCTCCAACACTTGTTCAAAAATAAACAGAATGCAACCCAAACACGGGCAGGGTTATCTTTGGATCTAGGGATGTGCCGATGTAGCTTTTTTGCCGATGTACCGATACCGATTACTGTCAAAATGGAATGCCGATATTGACTGCCGATATAACACTAAATAAAGAGTTATTTTGCAAAAAATGAAAGTGTGATACAGTTTATGCTGCCGATGTACTACAAGAAAAAGACTTCTATTTAATATAGCCTCATAAAAATATTAAAGAAAATGAAAAAAAATTGTAATACAAAGCTCTTTTTACCTGCAGCTATTTTCCCCAGACCTTACCCCACAAAAAAGTGCATGCAGCCAAACATTTTCTGCATAATTGTAAAAATGAAAAAATCTAAATATGTGAAAATGTTGATATTAATTAATGAACAGACGAGCACTTTATGATATATTAGTCCTAAAATACGAGTAAGCCGCAGTTTTTCTTATTTTGCAGGCGACATTTGTTTAAAACTGTAAGTTAAACGGTTTTTAATACATAACTTCAGAACGGGTGGAGCTAGTGACTTGTGGATTGCACCATTGGAAAGCTGGCGAAAAAAGGGTCAAAATGGTGTATTTGAACGTCAAAATCGGTCAATATTTAGCGAAGTTGTGGCCGTTTTCGTATACATCGAAAAAAGTGCAGCGTATATTTGAGCCAATTCGGTATATCGGCACATCGGAGGTGGACATCGGCGGTACCGATATAAAGGATTGCCCCCGATAACTGGCAATACCGATCTGAATCCGATAATCAGCACATCCTTATTTGGATCACATCACCCCGTCCCCACCCCCACCAAAAAAGAAATCAATCCCATGTAATCCACTAAAACTCACACCCACTCCAAGAATTACCCTCGTATCTGAACACTCCCTTGAAAAAAATCTGCTAATACTAGACCTATGATTAGATCCGATTGCCTTTTTGTGGACAACGCAACTTTTTGTAATATACTTTTTATTTTTTTTTACTAACTTCAAAACCCTCCTTCAACCCCAGCAAAAAAGAATCATCCATCTGGATTATCCCAAAAGAACCCATCCCATGAATTAACCGCATATTGTAACATGCCTGCACAATCAGCAATATGGCTAAATAACACAAATCCATACGCATCGTTCTTGCAGAACACGTCTTTTATAATATCTGTGCGTACTTAAATATTTTATTACGAGCTTCAATGCCCCTTCCGCCCACCCACAAAAAACAAAAAAAACAAAGTGTCACTCTCTGAATAAAACCATTATAGCAAGAATTGCTTCTATCTAAACATCCGCACAAAATCGGCAAATAAATGGGCGGATAGATCTACTAGCACCTTTTGTGCACAGAAAACGCAGTTTTATTTTAGAATATTAGGCGTAACTGCGGCAAAACTATTCGTTCTTTCATAGTTGGGCAAATGCACCCAAGGCAACCCAAACGCGAATTGGTTTTTGGTTAAATCCCCCTCCCCCGGTCCGAACCCCCCCCCCATTCCTCCCAACTCCCCCCCCCCCACCAAAAAAAAAAGTCCCCCGGATAAGCCCCAAGAATTAACCCTCGTATGACACCCCTGCTCCAAGATTCAACATACTTAGGTTGTAAATTGTATGTCCGCAATATGCCGGATTTAATTCTTATTTGTTATACTTGAATTATGGAATTTAAATGAAATTCTTTACATAAATTTTAAACTTTATACTGTGTGTTAAGTTTGAACGTTTTAATGGATATTGATAAGTAGCAAACATTTCCGATTGATAAAATTCATTTTTAATAAACCGAAATTGAATAAAAATTGATTGGTTGTTTAAGGTGTTGAAAAGGTTGGTAGTTTCGTCGATAAGAACAGTAGTCAGATCAGTCAATTGGTGACATATTTGGTAGCCTGATTGACAGACTATAGGACAATAGGACTATAGGACTATAGGACAAGTAGCCCTACATTATAACGTACGAACTAGGAAGTGGTTTAACTTACATCAGCGGTTGTAACTTATAGGAAGTAGGAATTGGAAAGTTACGAAATATCACTGTTGATCATTGAACACATCAATACTGGCTACCTTCAAGTGCCACAACTCAAATTTGACTGTTTACAAAGTGTAACTTGTTTATATTACTTATCAGTAATTGCTGGTTGCATTCTAAATGTGAAATTTGTCTTCCTTTCTAATCTTAGGTATACAATATCCTTATGTGATTTACTGTTTTCAGATTCACGCTGAAGGTAAGTTGGCACACAGAAAGGGTGAAGATGGTGCACAGCAGGAGTAAGTTGGCTCACAGCAGGAATCAGGATCCTGTTGGATGCTCCAAGAGCGGACCTGTGGAAGATTCTGGACGTGTTGGTTCAGGTATTTTTTTTTTCATCGGCTGTGGTTCCTCCTACTTCTGGCAATACTTTTGGCAACACGTTTGGCAATACTTGTGGTAAATTTTTTTAAATCTCGTTCACGTCGATTTGGGCTATCAGTGGTCTGAGCCGTTGGTAAGAATTACGAAGTAGAATTAAGTGTTGGATCTGAAAGAGAACGGTTCAGTTATCAATAGAACGAACAGTTTTTTTTTCTATCTTTTATAAACCACAATAATGAACAAGCAACCAAATCACTGCATAGGGAGTGTTGAGGAACTTGTTAGCAATCGTCGACTATAGTGGTTGAAAGCTACAGCATGTGAAATTAGGGATTTAGAAATAAAACCGTATTTTGGAAATATTCGACTTCGGTGCCAATGGTGCACGCAAGAGATAAAAGGCTTAAAATTTAAAGAAATTTACCAAAACCGTGTCCTGATTATACATATAAAAAATATACTTTAGTGGAAAAAATATAAAAAAATGACTAATAAGAATTTATTGATCAGACATTTGGAGTGTTTGATCATTGCACGTTTTATAATAATTTAATTAATTTTAATTAATTTTGTAAATTTAGAAAGCCAGTTAGAAAGCCAGTGATAGAAATACTGCACACACACAGGATTTTCAGCGATATTTGGCATATTTTTTTAAACTCAAGTACTAAATCGCTAATTACTATTTTAATGTTGAAGTTAAGACATATTAGATGTGTTTTTTGAAAATTAAAAAAATGAAATATTCACTTTCCAATAGCATCAAATGATCGTCGTTTTCCGTGAAGGGGTCGGCATACGATTGAAAATATTTGACGTGTACACAGAAATCGCTAACAAGAGGGGGGGGGGGGGGGAATTACTCCCCCCCACGCAAGGGCCCGCATGTAGTACTGTACCAGGGGCCCACTATAGTCTGTACACGCCACTGCTGAGCATGGCCCTTTTGTTGGTTTGAGAGTTGTAGGGGTCAGGACAATTTTGAAATTCGCCACCAGAGAATTTAAAGTTTCTTTTACAAGTTGCAACCAACGATTTCAAGCAACAACGTCTTGAACAATCAACACTGGTCTTTAGATTTATTGTAAAAGCCTGGACGAACTAAAAACTGAACTGTAACGAAGGACAAAATAAGGAAACATTAACGTTGCCATGGATTGCCTAAGAATAAAAGGATGCACGTTAGATGGTTACGCAACAATACGAGCATACACGAGTTAACGGGGTTTTTGTTATAAACCCCAAAATAAAATGCTTCACGTTCTGCTGTTTTAGTAACAGCGACCTTCGGGGGTTTCTGTATGACTAAATGTCAATGAAACCTTGAAAAGTTAAGGGCCGGATAGTGCAGGGATAAACAAACGAAATCAGCGCTTGTTAGCCAGTGTGTCCCAAAATGGGATTGAAGCAACTTAAGCAAGTGAAGAGTGGTCATACAATAAATTAAGCCGTGGCAATTTGGCTAATCTAATGGCTAATTGGCAGTGGTATTTGAAAATTAGAAATGTGAAAATTTATAGAAATAAAATTCCTCTAGAAAAAAGCTACAGATGAAAATAACACGGTTTACCCTTGTGTACGTTCACAGACCTATGAAAGTTGTGATATGCACCCAAAACCAAAACTGGTAGAAAAACCCGCCAAGTTTCCAAAAACGATCGGCCTTTGAAGGTAGTGATATCATTCAACCAAGGAAATGCCACCAAGGTCAATCCTATTAGCCAAGTTAATCGCACCCAATAATACTTTGACGTTAAATGAAAACTTGCAGATTGCTACAGCGAGTAGCAATATTCAAGTTTTCATTTAACTTTCGTACCATTAGTCAGTGCGATTAACTTGGCTAATAGGATTAACCTTGGTGGCCTTTCCTTGGTTGAATGATATTACTACCTTCAAAGGCCGATCGTTTTTGGAATCTTGGCGTGTTTTTCTACCAGTTTGGGTTTTGGGTGGATTAAACTGACAGCCACATACCTCCAGCTTGTTTTTATAACCGAATCGACTGTCTTTCTGGTTTTCACCGCGCTACGCAAACCTAACATAACTCCATTTAACACATTTCTAGTAAATAACGACATACCAGCTCGACGCATGAAGCAGTATCGTAAATAATTTTTCTGGGGTGGTGGGGGGGGGGAGGAGGAATTAAGCCAGTAGCGAGCACAACAATGACTCCAGATTGGGGGAAGGGGGCTTGTTTTAAAATACTTACTGTAGCGGATACGTTTGTTTTTAGTTACGAATTTTTTTCATTGTAGGTGGCTTCAGCCCCTCCCCCCCCCTCTGCACACGCCCCTTCCTGCCGTATATTAGTAAATCTCACCATGACGTATTTACTGAAATTCTTGTAACATCTTCACAAGAAGGGGAACGAAGATTAATAACATTTAAACCACGGCTGTGACGTCACGCTAACTCAACGCCACGCTAAATTTCCGTAGGTTAAATCCCGTTAACCGTGAGCGGAAGTGTGCGTCATCGCAAAAAGTGTGGGTTATCAAGTTACCCCACACTTTTACCGATAATCCACACTTTTGTCGATAACTCAACACTTTTGACACTTCCGGATCACGCGATGGGAGCGCACACACCACAACCAAAATTATACAGCGTTAAAACCGTAACGCTATGAAAACGTACAAAAGGAATTACTTAACTTGCCGGGATATCCCAAATGAAATCCTTTACCTGCTAACGCTCACATGCCTGGCTGGCCAATTCCAAGTTTATTCCCTCCGTCTAACTCTTCTCTTCCCCCCCCCCCCTCTACACAACCTAAAATGGAATGACCTTCATTCCTACCGGTTCACCTATTAGGGTATTACTGGAGATTTGAAACAGTTCTCAAACTACAAACGAACAAAAAGAATTACTTACCTTGCGAGAATGTCGGCACAATGTCCTTCTATCCCTGCTTCATCACATATCGAAGTTTATTCTTTCCGAACAGAGCAAGCGAGCTAGCTTACTAGCTAAACTTTGCGAAACGACGCGTCGTCTAACTCCCACCCACCTTCTAGAAACTTGAGCGTAGCCTACAGTCTGCCTACCTGCCAAAGGAATCGTCCAACACCCAC
>JAHWFP010053017.1:0-20205 GCA_023313725.1 Lithobius niger | reverse complement strand
GAATGTGCTGGCATACTTTTAGAAACGTTTTCGTGCGGAAAAACTGTTTCGTACAAATTTATTTATGTTTTGTGTGCAAAATTAGGTGTTTAGGGAGTGCGCACGAATACAGACGCCGTCTTGCATGGTGACGCGGCCCGTCCATTCTGCCAGCGTGCATGCCCGGATGTTGTTGGTGCGAAAATGGATTCTCCTTCAATGGACGGCCGCTACTACGCTGATGCAGCCAGCACTCCGGGAATTTTGGGCGTTTCGTTTTTGATTTCTGCAATTGAATGCTGTTAACTGCGAACATTGGGCAGTATAGTGTTGAATTAGGTGGAATTTCGTGACCTGCAATGAATTTTCGTGTGCCGATTACTAGAAAAATCCGTGCCAAAGGCGGGAACTACTTTTTGCCGCGGAAGCTCCTCACTCCAATGCTTCGTTGTGCGCCGTTTTCCCGCTAATTTAGGCTTACGATCGCTGTTTCTATTGTTCTTTGTGCCGCGAATTTGTTCTCCCGCCAAAATGGAGGAGAATGCTCCGTTTTTCGTGGACGAGACCCACATCGCAAATCAAACAGAGGTGGTAACTGATGACAGTGCTGCTTCTCAAGACAGTGTCGGGCAGGGAACTGGTTATTTCTCACCAATAGTGAATTCTTTTGGCCTACCCAATTTAACCAAACTTTGGGGAGGTTCAACATCAGGAGATGAAGTCACAGCAGAGCTAGAAATAAAGAGAATTCTCCTTCTTGCACCCCCACACATGGTGTTATTCCTAGGCACACCCCTGACCCTCGTGCTTCTCCAAAAGTGGTGAGGTCAAAGTCCCCCACCCCCACCCCTACCCCAACTGTGGACGATAGAATTGCCTTGTTGGAAGTTCAGCTGCGCAAC
Organism: Lithobius niger; assembly: GCA_023313725.1. Classification (NCBI taxonomy): domain Eukaryota; kingdom Metazoa; phylum Arthropoda; class Chilopoda; order Lithobiomorpha; family Lithobiidae; genus Lithobius; species Lithobius niger. The sequence continues at coordinate 19,324 of JAHWFP010053017.1, read as the reverse complement.
AAACAACTGCACTGAAGCTCTCGTTGGACAAACAGAGGCAAGATGTCGCTTCCAAACTCTGTTCGCTGGATAGAAGGTTTGATGATCAGGAAAGGAGGCAGAATGAGTTTCAGGCTAGTCTGTGGGAGGATCTGCAGGCAAGTATGTCCAAACAGCAGACGGACTTTCAGGCTAGTTTATCCCAACAGCTTGTAGATCTTTTCAAGCAGTATACTGCCGGGATGGCAGGGTCCAGTCAACCAACCACACCTCTTCAGCAACAAGTTGTTCCTCCAACTGGCAACCAGTCTGCGAGTGACGTGGGTATAGCATCGCCTTAGTCACCACCCTCCCTACCAGCCGGTAACCATCAACTTACCAGCACCACCGTCGTCGTGCCGTTTTCGCCATTTGTGTCTACAGTTCCAGCTCTGCCTTCAGACTTTTCGTCGGCTGTTACCATTCTCACCGAGAATGTAAAGAGTGCACCTGCAACCACCTATGTTGACGCCAGACGTGAAACCCCACGAATGGTTAGACCGTATGGATGTCTACGTCAAGGAACGTCAAGCGAGTGGCGACACAGTAGACACCCTGATGCATATGGTCTTGACAGGGAAATTCAGCGACTGGTGGACAACCAACCCCGCACCAACTTCTCGTGGCCAGAAGTCAAACGTGACTTCAAGAAGACCTTCGTGAGACCTCGCCCAGATGGTGAGCTACTTATTGAGGTAGGGAAGATGAAGCAGCGCGAATACCAGACGCCTCACGAGTTTGTGACTGCAGCGGCTAAGCGCTACAACAAAATGCGTGCTCCGCCCACTCCTGATGTGCAAGCAGAGACAATCATCGCGAACATGCTCCCTGCGACTCGTGACAGCATTGATCGTGTTAAACCGAAATCGATTGCCGAACTTCTGAAAGCAATTGACGATCACTTGGCCTCATGGTACCGCTTTCCCGAAGCCAATTCGACCCCTTCCATCGCGAGTCAGAACAGTGCTTCAGCTGCGCACGCGCGTGGTGCAAGACAGCAACAGAGACTCGTGCATTCTGTGTCTAACAGTGTTGTGCCTTCTTTTTCAGCGACTGTTCCTAGTGTACAACAACCTAGTGTTTTGAGTAATGCTGTTAATCAAGGTTTGCATAACAGTAACACTGTTGTTAACAAAAATCTGGTTGTTGGTAATGGCGTTGGAGTGTCGAGTGTGAATAATGTGTCTCATGCTCAACCTAGACTTCCAGGTGTTGTGAATGGCGTGTATGTAGGCAACCAAGCCAATGCAACATCGACTGGGTTTAGCACGGGAGTTAGCCCATCTGTCGACCAAGTTAGCGGTACTCCATCTGGTGGTTTTGCTATTGACCTGTCGACCGTTAACAGTGTGCCTGGAGTTTTGAATGTCGCTTCAAGCCAGGTTGCTCGACAAGCTGCGTCGAGTGCCGCAGATCAAAGTTCTGGTTCTTCTCGCCAGACTGGCGCTAAGCCTAAGAACAGGGTACGTGACCCAGAGTGGATTAAAACACAGCCTTGTTTCCACTGTCAAGAAATTGGGCACTTTGCTAGGCACTGCCCTCGCAAGGATGAGAATCTTCCTCTCAGACTTGTAAACGAGTACACTCCTGGCTTGAGGCATGTAGATGTAACCATTAAGGGTTCGACTTTTGCAGCTTGTTTAGGTAGTGCTTCTGCTAGATGTTTGATGGCAAAGTCATGGCTTGATTTGATTGCTCCTGATGTTGAGTTGCGTCCCTACTCAGGTAAGCGTTTTGAGCTGGCGGATGGGTGCACTTTTCTTGAACCACTTGGTGAGGTGACTTTAACTGTCGTTGTCAACTATCGTCATACTCTCATTGACTTTGTGATTTTTGAGAAGATTGCTGGCAACTGCATCATTGGGATTGACTACTGGGAAAAGTCTGGTTTGGTTACCGATTTCAAGAACAATCGGGCCTATTTTGACAAGAAGTTCAAGTTCTTTCCCTTGACTGGTTGGATGAATGGTGATACTGCTCCTGAACCCACTTCCCACCCGGTTTGGCGAATTGCTCCTTCCGCCGATTCGGAGTCTTCCACCTTCAACGTTATGACTCCTCAGCAATTCCTCGAACTCGACACGCTGTTGGATAGGAACGCTGATCTTTTTCCAGGCAAGGCGGGTCGCACCAAGCTTCGCGAACACAAGATCGAGTTCAAGGGTCGAGAAGTATCGTCGCCAGTCTCCAGCCATGCGCGCCGAGATGAACAAGATGGTCGTCCAACTTCTCCTGGAAGACAAGATTGAACCCTCAGTCAGCGAGTGGGGCTCTTCCTTCTTCATGAAGCGGAAGAAAGATGGTGGCTATCGTCCGATTCTGGATTACCGTTGGTTGAACTCGCAGATAAAGACCGATGGTTATCCGCCTCCTAACGTTGAAGAAGTCCTTGAGTTTTTGTCTGGGAAGGCCTACGTCTCAGTTTTAGACGGCGAAAGTGGTTTTCACCAGATACCTTTGGCCGAAGACGCTAAAGACTGTACTACATTCAATTGCAGCCGTGGGTCATTCCGCTGGAAAGTGCTTCCTTTTGGGCTGAAGAATTCGACCGCTGAGTTTCAGCGAACCATCACCCTCGCCCTGGGAGACCTCGTTGGTACCGTGTGTATGGTATATGTTGATGACGTCATCGTCGCGACGGAAACTTGGCAAGGATGCCATCCGCAAAGTCTTTCAGCGCCTCCGTCAGCATGGTTTTACACTCAAGCGCACGAAGTGTAACTTCTGCCTGCCTTTGATGACCATCCTAGGCCTGACCATCGGTGCTCAAGGTATTCATATCAAGGGAGAGCACACTGCTGCCTTGTCGAAGTACCCTCGTCCCAAAGATGTCAAGTCTCTTCAGCGCTATCTGCAACTATTTCAGGAAGTTTGTCAAGGATTACGCAGTCATTGTGAAGCCCCTCACCTTGCTCCTTTCACAAGAACACCAAGTTCGTCTGGTCAACGGAGTGTGAGACAGCTTTCTCCACTGTCAGAGACAAGATTCTGTCGTCAGAATGTCTACAGATTCCCGACTACTCGCTTCCCTTCGTAGTTGAAAGTGATGCGTCAGATTTTGGGATTGGAGCCATGTTGTCCCAAGTCAAGGATGGAAAACCTCGCGTCATTGAGTTCTACAGCCGGACATTGAATGCTACGGAACAGAAGTTCTCAACTTTTGAGAAGGAGGCGCTTGCCGCAGTGTCTGCTATTGAACGCTGGCGTCATTACCTTGAGAGAACCAGGTTCACCCTCTTGACAGACTGTCAGGCACTTAAATGTGCCTTGTCGAACCACAAGAACACTGGTCGCACTGCTCGTTGGTCACTTCGTCTTCAAGTGTATGACTTTGATGTGCAACACCGCTCGGGAGTCTCCAACGTTGTCGCTGATGCTTTGTCCCGTGCTCCACTTCCTGCCTATCGAATCCGGGAACAACCACAGCTTCCGATCGTCGATCGCCAGGAACTCCGTGTCCTTCAACAGCAGGATCCCGCGATTCAGCTCGTCCTGACCATTCTGACCTCGCCTACGAGAACCAGCAAGAAGATCACTGAATGCCGTGTGAAGCAAGTTCTCGTGATTTCGTCTTGGATGATGAACTTTTGTACTATGTTGACAGAAGTGATCGTGATCGTGGTAATCCGAAGAGTCGCTATCGGCTCTACGTTCCCTACAAGCTTCGTCACTCTTTTCTTGCCGATCAACATGATCGTCAGACAGCAGGACACCAAGGCGTCGAGAAAACCATGGCAAGGCTTTGCTCGATTGGGTATTGGCCCGGCATGTTCCGCGATGTGAAGAAGTACGTTCGTTCCTGCCACGCTTGTCAGATCTCCAAGCCTTCGAACCAAATCAAGCAAGGTCTCCTGACACCGGTCTCCCACGTCGGCATCGATTTTGTTGGTCCCATGCCCGACACCACCGGTGGAAACAAGTTAGTCCTTTCCATCATAGACTACTTCACGAAGTGGATGTGGTTTATCCCCACCCATCACTGCACTGCCAGAACGGCAGCGACTCACCTGTTTCGACACGTGATCCAGAACAACGGCCCGCTAAAGTTGTTGATCTCAGACAATGGTCCTGCCTTCGCTTCGCGCCTTCTTGATAAACTCTCCGTCATCGCCGGGTTTCAGCTGAAGAAGACTACGGCCTACCACCCGCAGACGAATGCCACAGAACGTGTAAACCGCACCCTAAAGAGCTGTTTGCGCACCTTCGTGAACAAGCACCATTCCGCCTGGGGCCCACTCAAGCACGGGCGACACACCCTTCTTCTGCAACATGGTCGTGATCCTTGGAATCCAACAAAGCTTGTCTGCCTACCCCCCCAAACCACCCGCGCAGTCGCAGCAAGAGTACTTGGAGACCCACCAGCGAAACTTGACTGAAGCAAGAGATATGGCTCGCGCTCACCTTGCTGAAGCAGCGCGATCAGCAAAACTTGTGTACGACCGCAGACGTCGTGATGTCCACTACAAGCTTCTTCAGTTGGTGAAGATCAGATCACACGTCCAGTCCTGCGCCGCGAAGGGAGTCACCAAGAAGCTGGCACCAGTCTACCTAGCCCCCTACCGAATCGTGAAAGTGCTGTCCGACTTGACATATAGAGGAGTCCAGAGCCTGGATGCACCAAACGACACTCGTGTGGTTAACGTCGTTGACATTGAGCCTTACTTTGACCCGATGACAACGGAGACGTACCAGGAAGGTGGTGAAGAAATTAAGAACGAAGAAGGAGAAGAACCTCCCGATTCGACTGGTAACTCCCTTGCTGTCATTCCCGTTATCACGTTGGAGGAGCTTCGCCGTCAACGCTTCGAACAAGACATGTTCATGGCAACTCTTGTCGTGGGTGATGCCTTCTTTCCCGAAACCAGATTTCAACTCGGCGACGTTGACACAACCTCCGCCGACCCTGCTCATGCTGTGCAAGGAGGGAAGAAGTACACTGTTCAAACCACTCCCGACCTCCCCGGCATCACCAACTATGTCATAGGTTCCCTTGTCAAGCTGCGTGTCTCTCCAGCCAGGATCCCAGATGCTTCAGGCAAATTTCCCGTTCTTCCAGACTTCGTTGGTCCTTACCATGTTGTGGAAAGGAAGACCCAGTTTCTTCACGACGTTGTTCATGTCAACGATCCTGAAGACCAACGAGAGTGCCACGTTTTCAACATGACGACATTGGATTCGAATTGGTGCCCCAACATGGTAAAGGAACGTCCCCCAGTGTATCCTGACCCGGATTTCACTCCAAGTGCCCCTCTCGTGAGATCGTGTACACCCGCCCCAAGTGATAAACTGTCCGTTGCTTCGGGTGCTAACAACCATAAACTGTCCGTGGTTGGGGTGGAACCCCCACTAGTGATTCAAAGCAGACTGTCCGTAGTTTCACCAAGTGAGGTTCGTTCTTCGAGTGAACCTGGTGCTCTTTCCCCCGAGAGTGATGACGATCAATACGAGTCGGATGACGACAGTGTTTCACAGAGCGGTGTTTCGCCCCTCCGCCGCTCAGCTCGCAAACGTGCTACTCCTGCGAGGTACAAGGTGAATTTTGTTTTGCCTAGCTGGCGAAAACGTGCTCAGCTTAAGAGGGCACCTAAGACAAAAGCAGCCCAGAAAGTCTGGTTAGTTGCCTACGCTGATGATGACTCGCTGCCGTTCAGTGAGTTACCAGACATTGACTGGCCGTATGCCGACAGACTCTAGTTAGCTTATGTGTTCTGACTAATGCAGTCCAAATTGTAAATGTGAAATTTTGGTTTCAGTCTAGTCGTGTATCCCTTCAACGTTTCCCCCCCCCCTGTGTTGTGCCCAATGCCATGAAAAGGTTTTTCTGAATGGTAGTCGGTTAGAGGTTTGTTGTGGTAAACTCACACCTTGCGTTTGCTATGTAGCCTAAGCCTTAGACAGGTAATGAATCTGAGTTTGGTCTGACACAGAAAACTACGGAGTAGCCTGTTCCTCGTGGACCTTAGCCGATGTAGCCTCGTAGACTTTGTCCTTCCCTATAACATCTTTTGAGCTGAATCTGTGCAGCTGGCACTAAGTTTGTTTTCCCCAACTGGTAGAAGTTGTAGTTGCTGGCGATTGGTTTCGAGTAGCTTGAGCGAATGTTAGCACTGACATGTTAACGATTTTTAGTTTTGTCCTCGTCAACTATGTAAAATTAATACTTTTCAAAAATTTTGTGATTTCGCTCTTAAATATATGTTCCTGGGAAAAAACTTGTTGGCAATTGTGGAAATGCACCTGGACTGAATGTGGTTAAAAACTGTTATTAAGGAACCGTCAAACCTGTTAAACTATTAACTTGATCCTGGGTGCCATTTCCCCTGTTTGTGGGGGAGGGGAGTATGTCGCGAGGCAGCGCTCCCTCCCAGGTCGCCCTCCTCGCTGGGCAAGAGGAGAACGCGCATCAGACGACAATCTCCCGTCCACCAACTCCGACTCTTTGTAATGTTTGTAAAGCAGCTCGTCATGATTAAACCAGGTGGTTTCAGAAGTTGTGACTCCGACTGAGTTGATCCGTGGCCAGAGATCCCAATCGGGGGGAATATCCCGACAAGGTTTTAGTCAAAGTTTGCGACCAGCTTTCCGACACGGAAATGCTCGACTATGAAGTAGTTAAAATTAAATTACTTGCCCGATTTGTCCAGACGAAAGAGTCATTACAAACGCAGTTTCGTTCACTCGAGAAGGACCAAGAAATGCATTACAACGATTACGCATTTGAGTAGGAAACTTTTTCCATATGGCTAGATTTAGCCAAAGTTAACAGGAATTTTGATAAACTTGTTAATATAACACTCTTAGAGCAATTTTACAACTTTTGTCCTAACCATCTAAGAAAGTAGATTCCCGATCAAATTAAGACGTGTACGTAGGCCGAAGCAGCCCAACTGTGTGACGAGTACACCACTCGAAACAAGCAGATTGCTACAGAAACTTCCACTCGTGCAGCCAAAACACAGCCCATAGCTGCAACGTCAAACCAAGGTTCTAAACCTTCTGGCCAACAGCGTGGTAACCGACGTAACCACAAATCGACAGCTAATCCGGCTGGAACTGTCGAAGCTAAAACTGACGCCCCTGGTAGGGACACTGCCCCTAGTGCTAACCCTAACCGTGAGTTTGACCGAACACGTCAGTGCGATGGCAATTGCTTTTAACGCACCGAAAAAACAAGTGTCGCTACCGCATCGCGGCTGAAAAAGCAGCCACTGACGCAGACTGTAATTTTGTAAATTTAGGACCATTTATGTGTTATCCAAACATATTCACGAATGGGCCGTCAACGGAACTAAATGTTTAGTCCTAAGAGATACTGGGTCTACCCATGATGTAGTTTCACGTAATCTCGTAAAACCCGAACAATTTACGGGTGAGTATACGCATTGCCATAATGCCTTAACAGAGCAAACAACTGCCAACTAATTGCTCTAATTAACGTACAAACTCCCTATGGAGTAGGGGTGTGCGATATTAATATTTTGGGTTCGATTCGATTTCGATCGATATTGGGAAAGAAAACCTCGATTTCGATTATTAATCGATTTCGAAATTCAACTTTTTTCTTTTTCGATTAATTTTGTTTTTCAACTTGTATCTTTATGGGCTAGCCTTTGAAAAAATTATCAAGTTTCAATTACTTCAATACGTGTGAACTTTAAGATAAACTTCGAAATGTATATTCTTTTATGAGGCAAAACTATATTTTTGGATTGATACAAATTAAGCAAACAAACTCTCCTCACCCCCAAGAAGTTTCACTTTCTTGATATTACAATCTCATGGTACCAACGAGTGTTCTTTTCGTTTATTACAGCAAACAATTTTTATTAGTAAAACATACGTACATTTAAGTTTAATGTTGTATGTATAGCCTATCACTTTTTTTGAGCAGCACCTTCCTTAGGTTGTATTTAGTCAAATTAACTTCATACATTGTGCAAGTTTGGCAAATTATTGGGGTCTAAAACGAAATCTTACTGTTGTAATTTTATGACATTTTTTAGGGCAATGCCTACACTATTTCAGCAATGGTTAACGTACCAAATGCAGCAAAAGCATAACACAGTGAAACAGTCTTCTGTATTTGTTTCTTGTAAGGGCGGGAATGGAAACTCAACTTTCTTCCATCTGACAGATCATCTCAAATAGCGTTGCAGTCAGTTAGGCTTAACAAACGAAATTACAAACTCAATTTTGGAAAGTGGAAACTCATTAGAACGAACAGCTACTGTAGTAAACCACCACTGCAAAAATTTTGCAAGGATTGCTCCCACTGCCTAATCTTTGCAGTTTCCTATTATTTTCTAGGTTAGGTTTCCAGTTTCTTACCATACTATTGTAAATAAAAGGAAATATAGTTTTTATTTTTTTTTAAATCAATATTAATGGGCAACAAATATGAATAATGTGCCTAGCTTTGAGGAAATGAAAATACTGCATTGTCTACCTTACCTTTCGTTATGTTTCCTTTAATTTTTTTTATAGTTAATGCCATACTAATGTAATACATGTAAGAAAATTACATCTTTAATTAAAAATTTTAACATTAAATGAATCAAAATTAATTCTGTAATCTTTATAAACATCGTAGCAGTTGATTGCAAGATGTTCGTTGCTAACTCCAGCAGCCATATTGCTTGTGAGAGGCCACTTCCGGTTTAGCTTTGGTCAACCAGATCACCCAGATTAGGTTTTTGAATACTACCGGAAGTCAACAATAGTGATCACGGTAGAGTTAAAAGCACGTAAACATTGGAATTTGGAAGCCGCAAAAACGTTTTCCAGCATTAAATCATTAAAGTTAACATCTGTATTTACAATTTAGGTATGTTTTAAGTTTCCAACCACCAAAAATGGTTCGTTATAAACGTTTTTCTGTTCATTTTGGACATATTTTTTTGAGCTACAGCCACTGATATGCTCAAGTTATTCTTTATATTTTGTTTAAAACTGTCTATCATTGTTTTTTTTTTAATATTTTTGACTAAAGTTAATGTTTTATTTGATACTAATTTTTATTTTAAACTTAATTTAAGTGTATTTTATTGACAAAATTCATAAAATCGAAAAAAATTCGAAAATCGAATTTTTCGATTTTGATTTGGACGGATTCGATTCGATTTCGACAACGTAATAAAATCGTAATCGAATCGAAAGTTTCGATTTTCGCACAGTCCTACTATGGAGACATCCAATTTGAAGCTCTCGTCTCGGACTACATTGGGCCACACTTTGATAGGTTATTAGGCGTGCCGTCCCAAAATGTGTTAGAAGAAAAACGCCTTGCCCCTCTTCCGACATACGTTAATGCCATCACTCGTTCACAGACATGCGTGAATGAGCTGCTACCCATCTTACGCCCTAATTACCGTGAGATCGCCAGGGATAGCGAGGAGTCATACAGTGAGGTCTCTCTACAAGCAGGGATGGATGGCTTTGTCAATCCCAAACCAGACAGTCTGGATGCGGCTATTTTAGGCCCTCAAACGGAGCAACTTTCAAACTTGCTCGACATTGACAAAGCAGAGTTTTCTAAACTCCAACACGACTGCCCCACACTAAAGTTGTGTTGGCAATACGCCGAAATTCCCGAAAGTCAGCAAGACAAAAATAAGTTATTTTTCGTTGAACACGATTTACTTTTTCGTAAACCCTTTCGTTCCGAAGGAAGGCCGCTAATTAAGAGGCAACTTGTACTTCCTAAGGAGTGTAGAGATTTGGTCATAAGTACAGCGCATGCAAATACATGGGCCGGCCATCTTGGTCGTTCTAAAACGAAAGAAAGAGTACTAACAAATTTCTACTGGCCCAAATGTTTTAGTGACATTGACCAGTTCGTTCTACCGTGTCTTACCTGCCAGAAAAATGGAAAATCTGGACAGAAGTTTGTTGCCCCCATGGTACTCGTGCCCATGGACGGGGAACCATTCAACCGATTTATTGTTGATATTGTTGCCCCCATTAGACCTACTAGTCGAGCAGGCTTTAAATATATTTTATCCCTTCTTGATCCGGCAACAAAATTTCCCGAGGCTGTGTCCCTCAAAGTAGCAAACAGTCAAAGTGTAGTTGATGCCCTCCTACTTGTATTTTCACGATTACGGTACCCCAATGAGCTCCAGTCTGACTTGGGCCCAGTTTTTGTCTCTGAACTTACAACATTATTCTTTGAAAAATGTGGAATCAAATGTGTAAATTCAAGTGTTTCCCACCCCCAATCTAACGTTGTGGAACGATTTCATAGAATGCTCAAAACAGTGCTACGAGCCGTTTGCCACGAGCATCCCCAGGACTGGGAAAGATGTCTCCCTGGTGCAATGTTTGCACTTCGCACCGCTACACATTAGAGCACTGGTTTCACTCCAGCAGAAATGGTGTACGGCCGAAACTTAAAAGGCTCTCTCGATCTTGTAAAAAGCCAATGGATTGAACCTGACGTTCACCCATCCATCCTTGAGTACATCTTGGATCTTTTACAACGATTCCAATACTCACGGGAACTCGCACAAGAAAATATTGTTAAGTTAACTCAAAAAAAAAAACCTATTACGACCGTAAGGCAGTTGAACGCAAGTTCAAAGTTGGTGACAAAGTTTTAGTCTTAAAACCAGCTAGAACCACTAAGTTATAAATTTATTGGGATGGACCCTGTGATGTGGTAAAACGCTTATCAGATACTAATTATCTTGTTAAGTCCTTTGGTTCTCAAAAGGAGACCATTTATCACGTTAACTTGTTAAAGCCCTATCTACCTAGGGAAGGGTCTAGTAACCACTCGTTTCATGACGAACGTGAGTTTACTCACCACGACCATGTCTGGACAGGCCAGCCTGGTGATGGCCATCTTAATTCCAAAGAGGCCATGAGTCTTTTTAAAAAGACAGGTGATTTAACAGAATCACAAAAATGCGACTTACTCAAAGTCTTTGACCGTGTAGATGGAGTCTTTTCTACTCTGCTGGGTCGTATCGACATTGTCACCCACAATGTGGAATTAATCGATTCGCATGTTAAGCCCTGTAAATATTATAGGCACGCAAAATTCGAACGGGATTGTCACTGAGATTGTCACTGAGGATGCTCAGTCTAGGTTTAATTGTTGAAACCGATTCCCTCATGGTTCACCCATGATCATCGTCCAAAAAGAAGACGTAAGCTCACGTCCTGTAGCTGACTACAGAGAGCTGAACAACAATACGGTAACCCAAAGATTACCCAATTCCCAATATCGAGGAATGTATTGAACGTGCAACTAAATGGAAATACATATCCATTTTTGACCTAAACCGTGGATTTTGACAAGTGCGCTTGACGCCACAGGCCTCAATGGCCGCCACCATCACAACTCCCATTGGGAAGTTTGCTCCCCTCATGATGAACGTGGGGATGAAAAACGCTCCATTTTGTTTCCAAAAACTAATGCACAATGTCACTCGTGGCATGGAGGAGTTTGTGACTCCCTTTCAAGATGACACCGCAGTTGTTGTCGAAACGTGGCAACAAAATCTTGACAACATTTTTTTATTTTCTCTCTGCTGTCAAGAAGGCTGGGGTATCAGTTAGCGCCAAGAAATCGCAGGTCGCTTGTAGCAGAGCTACCTCCTTAGACACGAAGTGGGCAATGGAACTCGCACTCCTTCAGAAGTGAAGGTGTTGGCTGTACAAAAATTCGTACGTCCTCAAACTAAGAAAGATGTCCGTTCCTTCCTTGGTTTGGTTGGTTATTACCAATGTTACATTCCCCACTATTCTGAAATCTGTACATGCTTGACAGACTCCCTGAAAAAGGATTCCCGATCCCGTTTCATGGGACGATTCAAAGCAAAATGCCTTTGAAACTTTGAAAACTGCCTTAGTGACGTTTCCTGTCCTAAGAGCTCCCGACTTCACCCAAACCTTCATTCTGCAATGTGATTGTTCAGACCGAGGTATGGGTTGCGTGCTTTCACAACAGTTTGGTGAAGATGAACACCCCTGTCATTACGTTTCACGTAAACTAACAGCCCGTGAGCAAAATTACGGGACGACCGAAAAAGAGTGTGCGTGTTTGATCTGGTCAGTTGCTAAATTGCGGCCTTACATTTATGGGACAAAATTTATCATTGAGTCAGATCATAATCCGTTACATTGGCTCAAGCAAATGTCTGAAAAAAAAATCCAGATTGCTTAGGTGGAGCCTCACCCTTCAAGATAATGACTACACTGTCAGGTACAAACCAGGCAAGTTTCACTTAAACGCAGACACGTTTTGTTTAAACATTAACTTGTTAAAACTCATCATTTTCAGTAAAAATTGACTGAAAATAATTTTTAACTGCATTTTTAACTTTGTTACATGGTTTGTTGGACGTATGTCCATAACAGAAAGCAACTTCCAGTAAATTCCCGTTTTGGCCTTCACACCTAAATTTTAAGTGCCTATGTTTTACTCTTTTTGTCACTATCAACGTCTCCCTTTGTGGGAGAATATTAACAAAGATTGTAACGACACTAATTAAGTATTCATTAGGAATATTCTACGGGGGTTGCAACTTGTTCCCGGTTGGCTCCTCTTTAAGTTTTCTACGAAATGGCTTTCTTTAAAAACAGCTGTCTGTCTCACCTCTGAGTGCAAAGGGTAACTCTGTCGTTAAAAGGTTGCTGGTTTTTATCCATAAAACCTCCCAGCGTTGTATTGTTATGTTTAAGTTATGGGTCTTATCTCAAAATCCTTCAGTGTCAAATTGAACATGTAAACAAGTTGTTTGGTAACCTCAAACCATTCTAGTGGTATGTCTTAACAGTGAATAGAGCTGGTTATTTTATGCGTCCCCAAATTGTGTGCAATTTTCTAACGACTAACGCAGCCTAGGTTTATTGTAACGCGTCTGGCGGTTTTTTTCGCAGCCTTCCGGGATAAAAAAAAAAAGGCTAGACTTGCGCAGAGGCAGACCAGATATGAGGCATATTACCAGAGCAGTAGATGGCCTCATTTAGCTGTTAATTTGTACAGAAAAATTAACCTTTTACTCTTATTCCAACCTAGTGTGTTTCTTGATAAAATGTCGTTTGCCCCACTTGTACGATTTTCCTGCACCAGCAGCGCGGTGTAAACGTGGACCGACAGAAAACGGTTGTTTTTCAAAACTTAGGGAATTTTTTTTTCTTGAGCGCCCAAATGCCTCGATGAGCCAAATCTCGCCGTTTTCGCAATAATGGACCAAATCGGCCAAACTTTTCGACATTCAATAGCCTGTCCAAATACAAGCCTCTTGGGGAAGCCCAATTCCGGACTTTTCATCTAGAAGATCCCCAAATTTACAATTGAAAATTGCCAGAACCAGCTGCAGCGCTGCTTCAACATGGCCGCCATTATTGAAGTTTTGTACGTATGTATTTTTATTTTATCCTTTTCCCTTTTGGGCAAAAAGCCCACACACACTAGCTTAGTGCATTTTAGGAGGGGCTTCCTCTGCGAAAAGGATTTCACGTACAGACAACATTTTGAAGTATGATATTTTTTATTGTGTTTGTCGGCCGCAATCCTAATGAAAAATTTCCACAACGATCAATTTTACCTTCCAACTTAAACGTTAAACGTTCCCAGTTACTTAATGCGTTATAGCATCCAACTAAGCTAGTTTATTTAACCGCATTTATGCTTTTATTATACTCTTTTACCCCCAGAAAAGCTACCATATGTCCAAGTAATTCGACATCGGCATTCTACCGGACACGAATTTTCAGTGTACATATTGTAGCGGCGCTACCTGTCTCTTTAGGTGCTTTTTCAGGTGAGCACCGACAATCTGGTGTACTGGCGATGACGTTGTTAATATATACATGACTGCTTGACTTTTGCGTAGTTTACCCCCCCCCCCCCCCCCCCCCCCCCCCGGGGGGGGGGGCGGTGTCCATGTCCTAACTATGTTTTAAATATCAACAACTAACTACTAACTAATTTGCTGCCAACACGATGGGTGTTTATGTTTAATTGCTGGCTGGGAGTTAAAATAAAAATGGATTTTGATAATTTACTCATGCAATTAAATCTCAACGAAGTCAACTGGTTGTTTAAGACAACGAAAGTTTTTTTTTATTAAAACATGTTTAACTTCTCACTTTACATTGGAACTAAGTTAGTTACAAAAGAAAATATTTCAAAAAGCTTTAAATAAAGCACACGGAGATTTTACATGAAAATCGGCACGAAGTGAACAAATTAAAAGTTCATACACTACAAAGTTTCGATGAGAAAAGTTGTTTGAGTCACCGGACTCTCTAAGTTACAGAATGCAACGTTTGCACTAGTAAAATAGTCACAAGTTATGTTTCTAAAGCCCATGCTAAAGATCAAACTAACTATGGTAAACCTGGTACACAACCTAAAAGACGTCTAAGCTCCACGATTTAAACCATTTGATTATTTAGAAGAACCTTTGTTCAACATAAATAAGAAAAAAAAGCCGGTTTTTAGGAAGGGGACCCTAAACCATTAAGTTGTGGTAGTTCTAGGCCAGAAATGCCGATGGCGGTTAACTGATCCACAATCATTCTCACGTAAGAGGTTAAGTTTAAGTTTAAGAACTATAAATTTAGATTTTGGGTCTAAAAGAATACTTTCAATAAAAATTAACTTAGTTACCAACGAACTGCTACCTTGCCCGGCATGGCAACAAACGGACCCGTGCGGACATCTCCACTCCGACCGGCGGAGCAACCTCTATCCTCTGAGATCTTTGAGCAGTGCTGACGGTGGGACGGCAGGGCCGGGGGTATATATGGGTGAGGGAGGGGGCGGACGTCTGCGACGACTACGCGTTTTGGCGGCAAGAGAGGCAGGCTGCCTTGGAGGAGGGAAATTTGTTCAACCTCCTGAGCCAAGCTACACCACGTGAGGGCTTTATAGAGAACTGTAAGGATCTGGATGGGCCTTCATAAGGGAGGGAAAAGGAGGTTCGCATTGATTGGCCGGAGCTTCTGGGCTCGAGTGGCCAGTTTTTGGACCTCTGGAGCCGTTGAGCTTTTGGGGTTTAGGAACTGATTGATGGTTCGTGATGGAAACGGCCATTTGGATTTGAACTTGGATTGACTGTAACTAACTGAGTTTTTAACTGATTTAAAAAAGGATAGGCTTGAATTAAAGCTGTACTCATAAGCTTTGCCATGAGCACGTCGGAAATACAAACTTGAACGAGTTTTACTCGAAGACTGCGATGTTAGGCATCATACTATTGAAGGAGGGGGGGGGGGACGGAGTTTGCTATTAAAATCAATGTTCAAGTTTAATGGAAGGATGGTTACTGATCTATTGTAGAAGTTAATAGTAGAAAAGGCTTTATATACAACTGGTTGAGGTTGCTATGGTCGGAGCTCTGAAATAAATACAAGATAAACACTTTTTGGAGATAAATGTCCGGTAAAATAAAATAGTAAAAAAAATGCCGTTTTGGACAAGGTAGAGTTTGAGGGAAGAAGTTACGTTACTAAATTGCTTTTATAAGCACTAGGCAAAGGATTAAAATAAACCAGCTAGTTTGTAGATGCTAAAACGCATTTTGGTTTACAACATTATTGCATCCGCAAATAATAATAAAAAAAAAGTACCAAGACTAGTATTGGAGTTCAAAATAAAAACGCAGAGTGTGAGTACATATATGTGGTTCCTACAACAAACACTAAACTGGTCGGCTTTATGCCTGAGGAAAAAATATAAATTACAAATTCACAAGTTTGTTGTTGTGGAAAATGGCGATCGGCGATTGCATGCGGTGCGCTCAGTTTGGAGCTTTTTTCAATTGGCTGTGGTTATTTGCAGGAGATGATTTTTAAAGTTCTGTTTTCGCAGAGATGAAGGTAAAGTCTGTGGCTATTAAGAGGTGAAGACTGTGATAGTTTCTGTCCATTTTCCTAGGATTTACACAATTTAAAGTATAAGGTTTAAGCACTTAGGCCTACGGCGCTAAGAGAAAAAATTTGTTTCCCCGAGGTTTTGATCTTTGGTGCCGGGTATCCTAACCAATCTGGATTTTTGGCCAAATGCCTTTACAATATGTTTGTTTTAGTTCTCCTCTAAACCCGACTGAGACCTACCGAATGCTACTGATAGCTTGTTCTACTATTAAAAACCAAAAGATATTTACAAAAGATCTGTTAAAACCAATCTGAAAGTCAAACTGTGCAAAAACTTCGAATCCTCAATTTCACCCCCCCAGCCAATACTAGTTGTGGTGTATAACACTGCAGTTTTCAGTTAAAGCTTATAAAATTTAATAGTAATGCTTTATGCATTACCCAAGCCAATGTATTAAGCTTTAACCAGAGCCTACTCATGTTGCAAACATGTAAATATTTATTCCATAGTCAGTATTTCAAAGTAAAGGCCTATTTCCCAAAGTTCAATTGCGTAAAACTCAAAACAGGCCCACCTTTCCTTTACATGTCCTTACTCCTTCAAACGGCTCTGCACCCAGTCCCTTTGTTCAACCGACTTCTCCTCCCACTTTCCATTGTTCTCCTGGCCCTCCACCAATCAGACCCCCGCAGCTATCCTCGACGTCCGCGCTTTCCCCCCTCTCCAGCATAAAAACCCCCCAGCTCAAAGCATTCACAGCACAGCTCACAGATCTCTCAAGCTAGAAGGGTCACGCCAGTCGGGAGTGGAGATGCCATGTCCGGAGAATGCCATGCCGGGTAGAATGGTAGTGGTTCGTATGTTGTGGTTTAGTTTTTAAAAGTTTACTTGAGGACCCCCATATTCTAAATTTTAGTTTAATTGTGTAAACGACCGCCACCGAAAAACGCCTGTTTTTCAAAAATTTGGTCCGATTTCCACAAACACTTCGACATTTAATAGCCTGTCTAAATACAAGACTTTTGGGGAAGCCCAAATCAGGACTTTCCACCTTGAAGACCATTAAAACTACATTTGAAGATCGACCAAAACCAACCACATCGCACCTTCATCATGGCCACCATTATGAAACTCTATATATTTGTATTCTCATTTTATCTCTTTTCTTTTAGGGCAAAAATCCCGAACATTTTAGCTTAGTGTATTGTAACAGAATTTATACAGACAACCAATTTGAAGTGTGATATTTTTTATTGTGTTTGTCGGCCGCAACCCATATGAAAAATTTCCACAACGATCGAATTTAACCTTAAAAATATTAATCGTTAAATGTTTCCAGTAACTTAATGCGTTATAGCATTCAACTAAGCTAGTTTATTTAACTGCATTTATACTTTATTTATATTCTTTTACCCCCAGAAACGCTACCATATGTCCAAACTTATAAACGTATTACGACCTGGCATTCTACCGGACACGAAATTCAGTGTATATATGTTTATTGTAGTACTCCTCTAGCCTGACTGAGACCTACCAAAACCTACGAATAGCTTGATCTACTATTAAACACTAAAAGAATTCTTAAAAGGATCTGTTTAGCCCATTTCCGAAAGTCAAACTGTGCAAAAACTTCGAATCCCCCATTTTTGCCCCCCTCCCCAGTCAAAATTAGTTGTGGTGTTTAACACTGCAGTTTTCTGTTAAAGCTTGTCTAATTTAATAGTAATGTTCTAGACATTACCCAAAGCCAAGTAATAAGCTTTAACAAGAGCCTAATCACGTTGCAATCATGTAAATATTCAATCCGTAGCCAATAATACAAAGTAAAGGCCCATTTCCGAAAGTTCAATTGAGTAAAACTCAAAACAGACCTATCTTTTCCGTCGTACATATTCCTACTCCTTCAAACGGCTCTGCACCCAGTCCCTTTGTTCAACCGACTTCCCACTTTCCATTGTTCTCGAGGCCCTCGGCCAATTAGACCCCCGCAGCTATCCTCGACGCCCGCGCTGTGGCGCCTCTCCAGCATAAAACCCCCCCAGCTCAAAGCATCCACAGCACAGCTCACAGATCTCAAGCTAGAGACCGGTCACGCCAGTCGGGAGTGGAGACGCCATGTCCGGAGAATGCCATGCCGGGCACGATGTGTAACGGCGGATGCTACGACGGGGTAGGTGCTTGTAACATCGCCGCTCGCCTGGTGTAACTGGATCTTCTTACTATTACTTTTGGGTACTTTTTGTTTCAAATAAGCACAACAGCTACAGTCCCGGCGTAGGGAATGGAGCTACACATGTCCTAATAATGTAGGCTAACTGTAATAATAAGCGGTAACGCTGCCACCAAGGTGGGAAACTTAGGCTAGCTAAGCTAAGTTTAAGAGAATTGTCTTAATTTCTTACTTCTAGCGAACAACGAGCGAATAAACTGACGGACGTTTAAGAAAAACTCCTGGTTTTTATTTTAAACAAACATGAATAAAAATATCGCACTACAAATACATTTGGTAACTTTACACCTAGTTTAGGTTATAAAATACAGGGGGAATTTACATTAAATTCGACACTAGAACCAACACGAGGTTCACATAAAACAATTTCAAATAGAAAAGGTGAGTTTGGTTAGGCACAAGGGGATTTCGCAAACGAGCCCTCTAAATTACAAACAGCCTCGGCTGATATATAATAGTAGACCTGGTTTACAGTTTTGTTTCAACGTGTATACAGCAAAGCATTAATCCTCCCAGAGTTGCTGTTGATAAGTCAACTCCTTAAATTATAGAGCCGCGGCTACCTATAAAGTGGATCCGAGCGTTTAATCAATGGAAACCCCACGAAGATCAAACCGTCCTTTGTTTACATTAAACTGCGTTTAAAGAAACGATGAAGTAAAGCTGGTTTTTAGTAAGGGACCGTGAACCCTTAAATTATGGCTGCCAACGTCCGAAATGCCGTTTGGCTTGACACTCCATAAATTTACTTTCTAAAGCTACGAGGTTTAGTTAAAATTAAACTATAAATTTTGACGTAAAGTCCAAAAAATAAACTTTTAAAGTTAAACTAAGTACGATACGAACCACTACCTTTGCCCGGCATGGCAACAATCGGACCGCGGCATCTCCACTCCCGACCGGCGTAGCGACCTCTAGCTTTGAGAATCCTTGAGCTGTGCTTTGCTGTGCTGTGCTCTGAGTTTGGGGTTATATACTCATTACCGGAAGTCGGCGCGGACGCCGAGGATAGCTTCGGAGGGGGTGTGCGGGGAAGAGAGTCGGACATCTGGAGGAGGAGAGACTGACCCAAATCGGCCGAGCTGTCACTACCGGAAGTTGGAGTAGCAGCGCGGACGACCGGGGTAGCTTGAGCGCTCTGACTGGCTGACGGAATTGAAGTAGTGTTTTGGTTGGCTGGATTCGAATTGACAAAGGGAATTGCCGACTTGAAAACTTAGAGGCCTGGCTTTGAATGTGCAAGT
>JAHWFP010053013.1:30776-43891 GCA_023313725.1 Lithobius niger | reverse complement strand
TTGTTGGAGAAAACAACGTTATTTTAAGCCTAAGAAATCCGCTCTTCCGTTGTTTTTCCCTCCATTTTTATGTAGTGCACCTTGTAGTTATGCCCTCCAAAACCCATACTGGTGCCAATATGGCGGCAAATGTCACTGCTCTAGTCACTGGGATGTCTTGCATCATGATTTATCAGTTAACTGTAATTTGTTGTTGGTAGACCGTGTTGATGTAGATTCAGCGTGGTCTGTCTTTCATTCTCGTGTAATGCTTAGTATTAAACAACACTCTACAGTGCGGTGGGCGAACTGCTCATTCAGGGGGAGCTACCCGAGAGATGTCGCCATGTTGGTTGTAACAGACTAGAATTCAATAAACATGCAGATAGTTTTGATTTGAGTCTAGCCCAGTTCTTCCCAAGTGCGGAGACACGTCAGAAGTCATGAGCTGTAGTAGGCAGATACAGTGGTATCCAGCACTGTTGAAATAATAACACATATATGTTACTTGCAAAATGCCGTGGAGTTTGGACATGAATCTACACTATTTATTTCTGTGGTGAAAGATCCAAAATGGTAACAGTCACCTCATCTGTTACTAAAGACACCGAATGGCTGTTTCACCCCCATATTTATACGGGTTGCCCAAACATGAATCTAATCCACCCAGAGCCAGGGGTCTCCCAAATTATAACTTGAGATGTACATCCGTGCCGAGAGGACCTAAAATGGAATTCAATTATGACCAATTCAATTAGTTTCCTCGGTTATGCCTGTCTAGTTTGATTTCTACATCCGATTGGTGGACACGGAGTTTGTAGAGTTGGTGCAGGGATCCTTCACTAAACGTTTTCGTGGCTTATCAGTCCTAAGTACAAAGAACCCACCCTGAATAATAAATAATTCACCGTTTCCCCCTCTTTTGTTACCATACCCTACTTCCATTCCAGCTTTAAAGTGGCTCTATCACCGATTGAAAAGCGAACAAAAATACCATGGCACCATTGTTAATCTTTATAGCTTGCTCCCAGGTGCACGAGGACGTACCAAATTTTCATTCAATAATTAAGGAGGTCGCGGCTTGTTTTTTTTTTTTTTTTTATTTAAAAAAAAATTAATTTCTTTAAGCCTTAAGTCGACCGAAGCAACTTAACGCTTGTATGGCTGAACTGGCTCAATTTGGAACATTTCCAGACTTTTAGAGAAGAAGAAATGTCTGGTAAAGGGAGGTGCCAACCCGGGGATTCGTTTGTTTCGTTAAAAAAAAAGCCGTTGTGCATTCCTTCGCTTGGTGCAAGCAAGTGCTAGATTTTACTAGAGAGCACTAGATGTTGCCAGATTCTGCCTACTTTCAATAGGTGATGGTGCCACCTTAAGCAGTCGTTAAGGTCATCTTCTCAAAACTAGGCGTATAAAAATAGTGGGAAATGTTTACTTTTATTTTGAAAAATTACACACTAAAGTCAGATAAAAGTTGAAAATACTGTTAACTGTCGGCATAATAATTTTGCTCAGCAAAAGATTACTTTAGTTTTGCCGACTTGAGTAAAGTTGGCTGGGCAGAGGGAAAGCTGCCCCCTTACCCTTTCCCCCATTTGCTTTAGTTCTGTTCGTGTGTATTTGGTAGTCTTGTGTAGAACAGGTATATGGTTTCAACTTTTTCGCAATGGTACCCGGCTTTTCCCCTCATTTGTCCCTCACGCTTGGCGATGCCATCGGGGACCATTGTGTCCCTGGTAGGTCTAACCTTGATGGTAAGGCATTCGTAACCCCAACCAAATACCATTTACCCTTCCTACGCAGTCGAGCCATCATCTTCGTTTTAAACTTTTAAACTTTTAAACTTTAGTAATTTAAAATTTGTAGTTTTAACAGCGGATGGCAGTTAGTGACCACTAGGTCCTTGTCATTCCGGTTGCGTTTGCAGCAAACTTATTATTATTATAAGTTTGTAAGTATAAGTTTAAAAAAAAAAAAAAAAAAAAGATGGCCGCGCCCAGGCCGGCCGGTTGGCTTCGTTATCAGCTCCACGATTTTGACAATGTGCAGCCAAATTCCTGCCCATCCAGCTGGGATGAATGTTGAATCAGGTCAGTGAACTATCGGTGCACCCTTTTGCGATTCCGCTGTGCTTTCGTACTACGGGCAGGGCAAGATTTCGTTCAATTTCTCCGTGAATCCGTTGTCTTGGTGGGCTACTGACGAGTCCATTTTCTCTCTCCCGCCCGTGACGCGTTTCACTATCCATGTGTCATCTTGCGATTAATACGTCTTTTTACGATCGTGCCGTCATTCAATAACCTTACATCATTTAATAGCAAACTGAAACTCGATACGTCATCATGTCCCGATGCCAAGAATGTGAAAACCCGATTACTGGAAATGAAGGCGAGATTATGTGTTGTTTATCGTGCAAAGGAAAATATCATTTCAAATGCACGGGACTGGCTACTACAACGATAAAGGCTATGGGAAAAAAGAAAAAAGAAGAATGGAACTGCAAACGATGCAAAAAAAGCAGACAAAATTCAAACAGCGAAGATGCAAATGACAAACAAACAAATGAAAACGACACAGATAACGAAGATGGTGCCGGATTTAGTGAAGTCATTAAAAACAACTCGCTAGAAAGAATTGAACACAAAATAAATGAAGTCTTAAAGGGGATGAAATTTATCGAAGGTCAGTACGAAGATATCAAGAAAGAAAACATTGAGATCAGGAAAGAAAATACTGAAATTAGAAAACGCCTACAAGCCCTTGAAGAAAAAATAAATAAACTAGGAGATTGTAAACAGGACACACAAACTCTTAAAACCAGAGTAGAAGAAATAAAAATTAACCAAAACGAAAACGACCAATATAATAGAAACAGAAATTTGGAAATCTTTGGCGTGGAAATGGACAAAAAGGAAGACATCAGAGACACCATTAATCGACTTGTAGACGGGCTACGCCTAGAATTTTTTGACGACAGCCATATTGACAGAGTGCACCGCATTCCAACAAAAAACATCAACAAGCCACAACCAATTGTGATCCAATTTAAGAGTAGAACTTTTCGAGATGAGTGGCTTAAAGGGAAAAAAGGCAGAATAACTAATGATGATATTTTTGGAAATGGAAATCAAGAGAAAATTTATGTTAATGAGCACTTGACACCTTATTACAAATCTCTGCTGTGGAAAGTCAAAACCCAACTAAAAACATCACACAAGTTCATTTGGATCAAAGATGGGAAAATCCATGCAAGGAAAAATGAAACGGAAAAGGCTGTTGCTATTATCCGTAACGAAAACGACCTTGAGCTGATAACAAGAACTTTTTAAATTCAGAACTCACCTGGATCTAAATGCAACAGTGGACTTCTCGGAATCCAATACTGTCTATGTTGAAAGTTTCAATGATCTTGCAAAAAATCATCTAAACAATATTACAGCTGACGGGCTGCTTGGCTTACATATTAACCTAAGAAGTTGTAGACTACACTGGGACGAATTTATACTTACTATTAAACAGGACAATATTAGTTGGGACTTTATTGTTATAAATGAAACAAATTTAAAACAAGAAGAAGTTGACCTTTACAAGATTGAAAATTATGCGCAACTTGCAAACTGCCGACAATTTAAAAAGGGAGGTGGTGTCATGGTTTTCGTTCACCAAAGAATTAATATTATTAACTCTAAAACATTTTTTTTACATAATAATGAAGCACTTGAGATTAATGTGACTGTGGATAACAGAAAATATACACTTGTTGTCATATACAGACAGCCTTCCTCAAGTAGAATCAACTTTATAAGGGACCTTAAAAATTCTATTGCAACCTAGGAAAAACAACCAATACTCAAATACTATTGTTATTGGAGACCTTAACTTTAATCTTTTAAAAGAAACGCAAGATATAAGTGAAAAACCGGATATTGAAAGATTTGAAAACCTACTTGCAGCAAATGGTTTTTCATCACAAATTAACACTCCGACCCGCGAGGAACTTAAAATGAATAAAATCTGCAAATCTTGTCTTGACGTAATTTTTACTAAACTAAACAAATCCAGTATAAACGGATATGTAATAAAGAAAAAGATTGCAGACCACTATTTTACTTGTATTGAAATAAATCATCTTGATTCACTAAAAAACGATGTATATCAAAAACACAGACTAATTAAAAAACTAAATATACATAATATTATCAAACAGCTTGACAACTATGATTGGAATTACCTTGATAACTTTAAAAACTCTAATGACATGTATAACGAAATTGAAAAAACTATCCAGGAAATTTATGCTAATAATACATCATACAAAAAAAAAAAACAGTCAGGGACAATAAATGTTTTAAACACGAGTGGATGAACAACATTCTCCTCCAAGAAATTAATCACAAAAATAATTATGGTCTAAGATATCCAAAACAAATAATCCTTCACCTGAAATTATTCAAGAATATAAAAATTGTAAATATTCTGTAACACAAAATATCCTTAGGGCAAAAAATGAATTTTATAAAAATTTTCTTATTGAAAACAAACCAGATAGTGCTAAAATATGGAATAAACTAAACCAATTAATGGGGAAAAAGCCAAAAACAAATATCGACGAAGATTTAAAACGTGCCTTCCCTGCCGAAAAAACTTCTGACCTGTGTGACGCGTTCGGTAAAGAGTTTAAATTACAAGTTGAAAATCTAAAAAACAGAAATAAACACAATAGGAGATGCAGGAATACACTGGAAACTTGTAAAAAACAACAAATAACAAAACATAACTCTATCGTCATTTTGCCACCCACTATTTATGAAATCACTGAAATACTTAGTAATAGCAAAGTTAAAAAATCTACAGGACACGATGGTTTTCTTCTGGATCTTTTTGTAAAAACCAAAAATAACAGTACTAACTTTCTTTTGAAACTGGTTAAAGTAATAATTGATACTGAGGTGTGGCCTGATAGTCTTAAAAAACAGATTCTTAGACCTGTATACAAAAAAGGTACCCACGCGGAATTGAAAAACTATCGTCCTAAAATTGTGG
Source organism: Lithobius niger (assembly GCA_023313725.1). Classification (NCBI taxonomy): domain Eukaryota; kingdom Metazoa; phylum Arthropoda; class Chilopoda; order Lithobiomorpha; family Lithobiidae; genus Lithobius; species Lithobius niger. The sequence goes on along the minus strand of JAHWFP010053013.1, from coordinate 38,869 downwards.
AAAGATTTTTTACCAACAAAATTGAAAATTTCCTCAACAAATGTAATCTTTTGAACGACATACAGTACGGTTTCCAGAAAAAAAAAGGCACCACAGATGCTGTGCTATACTTAAATAATCATGTATGCCGGGCACTAAACGAGGGTAAATATGTCAGCGCTATTCTTATAGATCTTCAAAAAGCCTTTGACACACTTAATTTAAATATCCTCCGTGAAAAACTTGGTAAACTAGGTATCCGTGGTAAAATGTTAAGTATTCTCACTAGTTATCTCACCAACAGATTAAGTTGTGTTAAAATTGAAGACTGCTGTAGTGAGTGGCACAAGGTTGGCTATGGTGTCCCGCAGGGCTCAATTCTTGGACCCATTTTATTTTTGATTTACTTAAACGACATTGACGATTTTCATTGGAATACTTACCTTACACTTTATGCTGATGACATCCTGCTGCTGTCAATAAACCTAGACAAGGAGACTATGATCGGAAACCTTCAAAAGGACTTTAATTTAATAAATGAATACCTCTTTGAAAATGAGCTTTATATAAATGCTGATAAAACTTGCGTACTTCCGTTTCTCACCTCACATATGACCCTGGATAATTTCGACATTAAATTACACCGATTTGACTGTAATTATTCGGTGGAAAACTTGATCTGCAACTGTCAATGTCTAACTACCGTCAAACAAACTAAGTACCTTGGAATTGAAATTGACAGACATTGGAAATTCTATGACCATATTAACAACCTCATTACCAGAGTAAGACAGTCCCTACCTGGCCTTTATAATATTAGGAACAAACTTAACGCTCAAAACAAAAAACTTATTTATAACGCATGTGTTCTTTCACCTGTAAGGTATGCATCCGCCGTCCTTGCTTATACATCTTCTGGTTACACTGCCAGGTTACAAAAAAATTTAAATAAAGCATGTAAAATCTTATTTAAAAATGACAACTCTGATAAAAAGACACTGGCTATACTGCTTGAAAATAAGATCATGACTTTTAAGCAAATTGCTGATTTTACGGTGATAACAAATACGTATTTTAACACGGACCTAAATGCTCATCTGAAAAGACCCTCTAGAAATAATAATAATTGGCTGGTCACCCCTCATTTTCGAAACTCATATGGTAAAAGAACCCTAAATTTCATTTCCCCTTCCTTACTCAACAAGTTACCTGTAAAGCTGCGTAATCTAAAAACTAATGCTTCCCTACGAAAAGAACTAAAACTTTGGTACTTTGAAACGAAATGATTTTTAAGATATTTTTAGAAACAATATTTTAAACAATATCTTAACAATATTTTTAACAATATTTTTAACAATATCTTTACAATATTTTTAACAATATCTTAAACAATATTTTAAGATGTATTGATTTGCTACTTTGTTGATTTTGTTGTTTACACACCACATCTGTTATTAAGTTCTAGAATATTGTATTTTTCTAATCGGTACATACAGTCTTCTAGACTCGTGCCACAAGATGTACAAACTTGTTTGAAATAAATTATTATTATTATTATTATTATTATTAATTCACTAGATATTTTCGCTGTTACTAAGCACGTGTTAAGCCCTTAGTTTTCTTCTTCTTTATCCCATATATTAAAAATGTTCAGTGAGTGACTTATTTCCCAAATTTTTTTGAATTTTTTTTCGGTAGCACCAATTGTGCGCAATGCTGAAAAAACCTAGATGCGTCAAAATGAAACAGATAATTGCAACAGGATGAATTCAACATTAATAAAATTAATGTTTAATTTATCCCTAATTCTATCAAAATTTCTACCTTGTGGCCACTGCAGAGACTTGAAGGTACGAGAAGATTTGAGATTACCGAGGATCCCATCTACGTTGACAGACAATGGATTAGGCTTTTCAACCAGGTATAAAACTCTAAAATCAGTTACTTAACAAAACAATTGAAGGAAGTTATGTCCTCTGCCAATATAGATCGACCACAGTATCAGCTAGGAAACTGTAGTGTTTGTGAGTCAGGTTCTTCGTGTCTCTGTTTTTAATTATAAGACAGTTAGGCACTAGATGGTTACAGTCATAGTTCTGGTGTTATGTGCGTATATATGGTGCCCAGAAGAAAATACTGGGAAGTTACAATTTTTCACATTTCTTTCTAATGCAACATCTTTTGTGTGACATGCGTTGTAATTCATCAGTGCCAGAATACTGTAAAGCACAGATTCTAGAGTATTCTTGATTTGATGGGTAATGTAATAGTGTCTTTTTTTTTGTCACAGGTTTTTCTAGTATCCTGCGTAGTGGCCGAGAAATACAAAGAGGAATATAAAGAAGAATACAAAGATGAGAACAAAGGCAGCGAATATAAAAAGACTTATAAACACGAAAATGATTACCACCATCTTCCGGTAAGTATTGTATAGCTATACCGAAATGCCTTTTCACGCTATGATAACCGTGAAGACCTAGCGCAAACTTCTTCACTAAGAACATACAAAAAAAAAAAATTCCATGCAGCGTACTAAGCACCAATCTAGCAACGCGTATTGGTCGACCATGTTCGAACTTAAGATTCAAAATATTAATCTTAGATAGGATTTAGAGAGAACTACGATGGGTAGGATAGAGGGACGGTTGTTGTGTCAAAACAACGGACTCTTCGCAGTGTACATAAAATATAATACGCAGTACACAAAGGGGTTATCTTTTTTTTTCTCTGAAATAAACAATAAAAAGGTAGTTTAGCCCTAACAGTTTTCTGTGTTAGAATGTGAGCATTTGAAAAATATTTTATATTTTGTAAAAGTTCGCAAAATTGCCATTTTGCTTTAAAAGAATTAGAAGTCTTTAACTATAAAACAGAATGTACTATAATAAGGTGAGTTATTTGGTTTAATAAAATTACCCGAATGTATAATAGATGTTATAAATAGATGTGGATTAGAATCTAACAAAAGGGCGAAACGAATACGGTTTCAGCAGGAAAAATAGCATTAATATTAAAATATGATTAGAATCTATTGCCATTAACAAAGCCCGTGCCAACAACATAACACTCACGAACATTTGCAGTTCTACCTACCCGCACATCACTAGGTTGGTTCGACCCGACGTATCTGGCTAACTCAATTGACTGTGGCAAGCTATACTTAAACGAAGTATAGAGGTCAGTGGACGAGACATTGAAACGGCAGTAGTTCGAAATCTGACTAACGATTCTGACTTTTATGTAATCTCTGCATTTTTTGCATTTTTCCTTCTAATGAAGGTCGACGAAGTTATAACATCTATTTGCTTTCATAATCAATTTTCCACCGAAAATTCAGGGAACAGTGTTTCTAATTTGTGATGTTGTCTTTGTGTTTTTTCTTATGATGACAAGTGACGTGCGTGCATGTTCTTGTGAGTTTTGCCTTGTCAGAGGGCACTGTCACACCTACATTCCTACCGCTCACAAAGTTTCGCCTCTTCAAAATATGGCCATTTATGCAAAATAGATACTCTCTAAAGTCGACAATGAATGGAGTAGAATGTGAGAACGTGTATAGTCAATAGCACATGCGAAATAAAACACGTCATATATTTCAGTTCCGAGGGGGACATAAAAAACAGCGATACCTTCATGGGACAGCGAATAAATAAACACCTTACATTATGCCATAACTTGATCAACCATAATTGTATAGAGCAGTGACACGACGTAGTATTACTGTATATAACTCTATGCTGGAGCCTTAATTGGTTAGCTGCAAGGGGCACTGCAGAGAGAAACAGAAAGGCGTCATACTGTTAGCCGATGCTGTGAAGAGTGATTTCTTAGACCTAAAACGCGCGATTTTTGTTGTTGGAGAAAACAACGTTATTTTTAAGCCTAAGAAATCCGCTCTTCCGTTGTTTTTCTCTCCATTTTTATGCAGTGCACCTTGTAGTTATGGCCTCCAAACCCATACTGGTGCCAATCTGGTGCCAATATGGCGGCAAATGTCACTGATCTATAGTGTGTGCCGCAGCAAGGGTTGTAAGTTGTGTTAGGGAGGAATGCAGCGTCACAGCTCACAACCCTTCTTGCTGCGGCACACACACACATCATACTATCATGGTTGATCCACTTCTGGCATAGTGTAAAGTTCTGTTTAAATATATATATGTATATATATATATATATTTGTTTGTTCTTTTATGAGTAGATAGAAGGTGTAGGCCATTAAGCTTAAAGCTTTTTTTAAAGCCCCGAGCGGCCTTCAAAGTTAAACGGCCTGTTAAGCGGAAGGGTCCACCATCGTGTCGGTTGTTTTTTGCAGCAGGAGAGAGAAAACCGGAGTACCCGGAGGAAACCCTCGTGCATCAAGGATCGAACCCGGATCTGTAAGCAGCCAGAGGTGTACAGCTGCGTCCAAGACGCCTATCGAATCTGACACCCCAGTGTTCGTGGCTACCCGCGCACCCATGATGAACGTATCGCATGTTGAAGGCTACCCCTCCTACCCGTGATGAAGGTATCGCCTTTTTTACGTACCCCTCGGTACCGAAATTTAAAACGTTTTTATTTTACATGTGCTGTTGTTGACTTTGCTTTCATGAGAAGCTGACAATGAGGTGACATCCATTATAACAATATTTAAATGGGTGTGATTAGCTATTCGTCCCATTTTTATTCGTTCCTCTCAGAGAGCGGTATTTTGTTTTAAAATGTTCCGATCTGATTGTATTAGTTGCAGCCCGTGCAATGTCTCAGAAGTGTGTTATCTAGCTGGTTCGTGTTCCTTTAACGTTAACCCGATTACTGACGTGTGGTGCGAAGCAACAGTGCCTCTTGCCTAGTGCTGGAGTCTGTTGGTCTGTTTGTCTGTCTGTCTGTGCACACGAAAACTTTTGAATCCGTTAGCCAGTTCATTTCAACAGGCTGCAGCAGTTAGCGCCATCTACCACATTTATCATAGTAGCACTCGATTTCAACAAGCGAAACAATGCGCAAAGAAATGCCTTTTCACCCAACAAACAAGCCACATGTCTCCTGAATTATTGAGTGTAAAGTTGGTGCGTCCACATGCACCAGGGAACAAGCGGTCTCGGTTAGCAATATCTCTGTCACTTTAGATGGCGCCCATTAGCGAGTCAAAATCTACGTATCAAAACGGTCGATAGCTACTAAAAAGCCCCCGTGATGTCGTCTGGCTTAACTTTACCGCTTGCTCTCTGGTGCACGTGGACGCACCAACTTTACTCTCAATAATTAAGAAGGCGCGTGGCTTGTTTGTTTCATGAAAAGAAATTCATTTATGTGTTCCTTCGCTTGTTGAAAGAAAGGGCTAGACAGAACTAGATAAATGGCTATAAAAGCTGCAGCCTATCATTTCGTGGCAATCCCCCTCTAGGGTCCAATCAATAAAAATGTACAAGGGGATTTCGACGATACTGATTCTCACATATCAAATATCAAGGACACAACAAAGGTCATATTCATTTTCAGGGAAATTATTTAGAAATTATTACACAACTAAACACATAAAACGATATCAAAAAGAACCGTTACTGGTTGAAGACCAGTCATAGGTAAATTCAACCAATAGGCCTACCCTATGATTCTTCAGGTCATTTTTAATATAGTGAGTCGACTGTTACGAAGTTAAATAAACGTTTACGGAGTTAAATAAAAAGAGGGACACAACTTGCTTTCCGTTTATATTGGGACAAAAATTCATTTTATTAAACCGAAGTTATTGTCTTCCTTTCCAGGACATCAACTACAAGTTCAAATACGACGTCAAAGATGACAAGTCGTACAACTACCAAACTCGCGACGAATACAAGGAAGGTAAGACCGTTCATGGCATCTATTCAGTTCTGGAGCCTGATGGTCGTCTGCGAATAGTGAAATACACCGCCGACGAACATGGATTCCACGCCAACGTTGAACATCAAGGAGAGAAGATGGAATACAAGCAAGAACCCAAAGCGGATTACAAGCCAGAGTACAGGTCTGAACCCGTGTACAAGGAGGAATACAAGCCGGAATACAAGCCGGAATACAAGCCGGAATACAAGCCAGAATACAAAGCTGCAAGTGAACCCCAACACACTACCGAATACAAGATTGACGACAAAACACAGTATGAAAAGGAACAGAAACCCCAACACAAGACGGAAAGTACACCCCAATACAATACAGAATACGAACCTGAACACAAGCCACAGTACCAGCCTGATAACACGCCTAAATACAAACCAGAGAACAAGCCTCAATACAATGAAGAACCCAAGCCCGAGTACCAACCTGAACACAAACCTGAATACCAACCTGAACACAAACCTGAATACCAACCTGAACACAAGCCTGAATACCAACCAGAACACAAACCTGAGCACAAACCTGAATACCAACCCGAACACAAACCTCAACCCAAACCAGTACACAAGCTGGCATACAAGCCTCTACACAAGCCGGCATACAAGCCTGTGCACAAGCTTGAACACAAGCCTGAATACAAGCAAGAGCACAATCCTGAATACAAACCCGAACACAAGCCTGAATCAAATTACAAAACCGGCTATCAGTCCACTAGCTCACCAAGCTACAAATCTGATGAAAAATCAGAAGGCAAGCCTGAACCCAAACCTGAATTTAAGATAAAGAAAAAACAAAACTTCCGAAAGTACAAAAAGAATAATTATAAGCTGAAACAGGCGCAAAGACGCTCAATGGTGGTTGAAAAATTAAGGGAAGAAGCTCCACAGTGACGGGCACATAAATTTCATTAATTTCATTCTCATTTTTTGTGTGCCTGGTCGTTGCCGTAACAGTTAAAATGTACAATGGCCTATCGCCAAAGGTGATGAATCCGAATGAGTTCTTTTCAAGAAAGCATACTTGTGCAATCATTTGTAGTTTCTAATAGCTATATATATACGTAAGGCAATTTTGATGTGAACATCGCCATATTCGTTCATCATTTTGCTAGGTCCTAATAGGAATTCACATACACCATACTCTAAATACTCATTTTGAATGCACTGTGCACTGACCACACATCGCTGTGTACCAGCTCAGCCTCCTCACGACTCGTGAACAAGCAGAACACATTTTGTGTACTTTTTAACTCAGAGAGACTGCCAGTACACAATTCGCGTGGAAGCTGAACTGGTACACGCAGTGATTTGTACTATCGATGCACAGCGTCTTCAAAGCATGTGTGCATTCGTTGATGCTGTGCAAGATAGGATTGCAGTGAGGATACTGTGTAGAAGGATGCTACATAGCACTGGCGTGTGCAAAAGGGGTCATTACCCCTGCCCTTTTCCAGAAAATGCCCTTTTTGTAACCAAAAATTGGCCTTTTTCTGCATACATTTGCTGGTGCGAATTGTCTGGGAAAAAACCTAAAGGCCTAAAAAGGCCAAAATATGGCCTGAAAAGTACAAAAAAAGCTAAAAATGGCTAAAAAGAGAGGGCAAAAAAATGATGCTCAGAAAAAAATGTCCACTGTCACTAACTGTGCCCTTTTACTAAAAGTTGCCCCTGCCCTCTCCGGGGGGGAATACACGCCACTACAACATACCGATATACGTTTTCATTGACAGATCTCGTCAACGGGTCAATGCCAAATATTATGATAAGGGTGCTAGTTTTACACATGTCTTTATTGTGTATGTAATTATGTGTATACCTACTCGTCTATGTAATTATGTGCTTTGTAATTATGTAATTTATGTAACTATGCAAAATAAATCGTTGTTCCTATGACGTTATTAAGTTTTAGGTTGTATGATCTGTTGATATTATTGAAGAGAAAGAATAAAAGTATATTATGCTAGAACTAGCAGGACCCGTGCATGCTGCACGGTGGATTGAGTCTCCTGGTCTTAGACTCTCCCGGTGTTTGGTCTTCTTAGGAAAGAAAATAGCATACGCAATATTTCATTCATTAATAGACTGATCCTACAATTTTACTCACCCCTCCTGTTCTCCTCGTCCTCTTCCCCTCCTTTTCTAAAACTAGCAAGACCCGTGCATGCTGCTCGGTGGATTGAGTCCCCTGGTCTTAGCCTCTCCCGGTGTTTGGTCTTCTTAGGAAAGTAAATCCCATATGCAATATTTCATTCATTA
>JAHWFP010053013.1:0-23300 GCA_023313725.1 Lithobius niger | reverse complement strand
TTGATTTCAGAGGTCGTGGGTTCGATTCCCCGCTCAGGCAGTCTGACATATAAGTCCAAAAGGCAACGTAAATAAAATAGGTTTGCATCCGTATTTAGTTCACAGAGTGACAGCTCTTCATGGAAAGTGAAAACAGAACTAATTTCCTTGGCTGTCTCTGGTGCCCAGTAGGGAGCAAAGTGTTGGCCGATTCATGACCTTAACAGTACCAGCTACCAGATCACCGGGTTGATCGACATTCCAGTCTGTTCCTCACACACCCCATCAACACACTGCAGCTATCAGACTTGGTTCCTACCTCAAAAACTACTGTCCCGTTGGTCAGTTGTCCTTGTACACAAAAGAGACCCCATAGTATGCCAATGATGTAAATGTTAATAATATTGGAAGAGTAGACTCGGTACCAGTTGTAATACAACCAGACATTGATAGCAGTGGTATTCTTGCCTGTTCCCTGGCTGCATTAAATCCGAGAGGATTTTTAAAGGAAAACATGGGAAACCACCAGCGCAACAAGCACAAGTAACAGGCAGATCGCCCACCCTTCAATGGCTATCTGCCCATCAAAACAAGGGAAATCACCCAATAATGCAGGACCAGTGGCATGAGCATGTGGTGAGTTCGACAAGTGCAGATCGTCCAAACATTTCCGAAATATCTGCCCTGTTCTTGTGTCAAAAAATGTAAAGGACACCTTGTAGTGGACAGAAAACACTTGGAGGTAATAAACACAGAGAATAAGGACTAGAGAGTACAAGCAGGAGTGGTAAAGGGTGTTATGAAATATGTATCCATTCATAATGTTACTCACACTAAAGGATTTGATCAGGAGTTAGGGGGCCATCGAGCACCCTCTGCAGCCCACCAGAATTGACAGCATGGACATAGTCGCAGCAGTGACCAGTGCTGTAACTAGCGAGACTGTGGCTAATGAGACGACTAATAGAGGTTATGATAATGTGAACGTTGCCTCTCGTGAAGGAAATGAGGCTAAAAACTGCATAGACATTTTTTCTCAGGGTAAGGTACCTATGGTAGAACACGGTACCACAACTTTAAATAATTGTGAGCAATCACGAAGCAACACCCATGCCAGGATCGCTTTAGATGCTATTCGTGATGTTGATTTAGAATGGGCAGAGACTTTTCCTCCTACTTAGGGTGACCCACATACAGCCATTTTAGCAAATGGTTCCCTGCATAGGCTAATAAAACCGAAAGGCTTTGTACCGGGACGTGTCCAGCCACGTCTTCTTTGGATGTTAAAAAGCAAACAGAATTTCAGGGTATTTTTAGCCCTGAAAAAACCTATATCTCCACATTTTCTTTCTTTGCATGTCACCAATCCCGTTTTGTAGAGAGCCATCTTGCACCTCAGCCAGCAACATGACTGTAAACCATTGCTCAAGCCTTACTTTCCTTTCACTTTAAGGTGAATGATATTGAGGAGGGAGGAATTCGTCACCCATTAGAGAATTAGAGGGGGAAATTCAAGATGATTTAAATATTTAAGTTCGTTGCTCCCCTCTTTCTATGGCTTTGGTTTGTTAACCATCTAGTCGTGTTGAGGGATGTGAGAACCGGAGGGAAATTGATGATTTGATACTCGCTGATGAAGATATATGCTGGATTGTGATTCTCTCTTGAGTAGGCCTCCCCATCTAACCAACGTAAGCTTCAACCGAAGAAAAAGTGTCAAAAGGTTGATGTATTCAGAAGGGAAGGACATTATAGTGAAACTTCGTGGTGAAACTTCGTCCCCATTGATTAAGACACCTCTACATTTAGAATATGAATGGCTTTAGTGGCTGTTAAATGGTATTTCATCTGCACGGCAGACGTCCGGGGGGCATACTTGTATGGAGTAATCGACTTGCTTGTTTATCTGACGTCCCCACCGGGTTTTCTCAAGAGGATGGGTGGCCCTCCCCAGGTCTATAGGCTACTTAAGTCACTCTGCAGGGCAAAACAGACTGGATGATGGCAGTATATACATATGGAAGAAGCTGTGGTAGCTTTAGGTTTTATTCAATGTAGATGGGATGCATGTTTTTTTTCCCGCGCAAGTGGTAACCAGACCAATGCCATGATAATTCTAGTGGATGATATGTGTTTCTGTGTCCCAGATGGTATGATTGATGATGCATTCTGGGACATAGGAACACATTTCATCATGCTTGAAATACAGAACACATTCTAGCTCAAGTACCTATTGGAATCAATAAACCAAGGTATCTCTCTTTCTAAAGTGGCTTACATTGAGAAGATTTTGCAAGTATTCTGCGTAGAGGAGTGTAATCCTGTTACCAGACTGTGTCTTGTTGCACAAAACTTTGATGACTGTTAAGAGTCACGCTTGGTGGATGTTACAAGATAACAATCGGCAACAGGATCACTGCTTTATTTAGTGTGTGGTAGTAGGCCAGATATAAGCTATGCAGTGACCACCCTTACAAGATTTAACCAACATCCTAGGGAGATACATTGGGTTGGTATTAAGCGGATTTTTAGGTAGTGTAAGGGAACAAAAGATATCAATTTACTTTATCCTTGGAGTATTCGAGAATACCCCTGGGTGTTCTTGATGCAACCATGGTCAGTCCCCAGTGACACAAGAGGTTTTTTAAAGACATCTCATAAGGAAAGGAGGTGGAATCATAAGCAGGAAAACCTCAAAACAGAATACTGTAGCTCTCAGTAATTCCAAAGCAGAACTGTTAGCACTTACGGAATGCTGCAGAGTCGTGTATTGGGTACATGGGTTGTTAAGCGAACTAGGATTGCAAATTTTAGTCCAATACCCTTATGTGATCCACACTGATAATTAGTCACCCATTGATTTAGTCACTAGTTTGACCTGTGGGACGTGTTCAAGGCTTTACGCCAAGTGCGTGTGTTCGTAAGAGATCTTATTGAATGAAAGGTAAAAAACAATTATTACATCTATCCAGTAAGAAGCTAGTTGCCGATATTTTAACCAGACCCGTCACAGGGGACAAACTGGATCACTTTTATCGAGAATTGGGCTTAACTTTATTTGAGCCGTAATCCTAAATATGGAACTCTGTAATAATTTTTCTGTAAATCTTGTAACATTTTGACGACCGACAGACATGGTCCACCTATTAGTCATGTTTAAAACCAACTTATCTAACATATTAACATATTTTATAGAGAAAAATTGATTGTTGGTATTTTTATCAAATAACAGTTCAAACTGAAAGAATTTGTTCTTTCTACATTGATTTATCGGAATTGTATTAATATTTTATGGAAAATATAAATGTATTATATTCTTTCCAGTGTCCACATCCACGTTTGAATCGAGGAGGAAGTGGAGAGGGTGTTGGGGTAAATTCTTTCCCCTTCCTTCGCACTACTTCCCCCACTGAATATGTGAGTGGGGCAACTGGGTTTGTTCCTATTTTTCCTTACTAAGAAATAGTAAAAGTGTGCCTCGCCGTTATTCTGGTATTATTTGTGGATGCATCATTGTTGCGCATGTCTGTCTTTTAACAATGCATGATGTCAATAGAGTATAGTGGGTACACAGGACTTTTTTTTTATCCAAGTATTGTTGCGTTTCTTTTCCTTTCAATAGGGCCTTAGGGCTTCGGGCAGATGACTAGGAGTGGTTAACGCTCGTTAAACCCTTTAACCTTTCAATGTAACAATTCATTAATATCATCTTCATTGTGAGTGTGATGACTAACAACTGAATCTCTCTCATTGGCTTTTTCCTGGCTTGGCTAATGCTTTTTGTTGGTGAACAGGTTTTCATTTATTTTTTCTTAAAAAAGCCTTTGTGGCGAACGTAACGTTTTTTCCCTCAAGGTTTCCTTTTTGCTGAAAATGACGCAATGGCCGCCATGTTGAATAGGCCTAGTGCAACCTCCTGAACTGAGAAAATTCAGCATCCTGAACTGAGAAAATTCTGTTCAATCCATATTGACTTTGACAATCAACTACTGACTGTGCTATGACAAAGTGCTGGACGATATAGTAAACATCATTCAGAAAAACTTGATTTTTGCCGTTCTCCAGCAGGAACATAACAGCCAAATGGTTTTAGGCCTGCTTTCCGACATAACATTGCCGAAATTGTAAAGAACTTCGATATTATTATGCTATTAAACATCCCGGTCCTAATTCTTTGTCTGCGTTATGAATAGCCCAGGAAAAAGACTAAACAATCTACGGCCTCTGGTTGGTTTTAGTGGAGTGTAGAGCGTAAACACACTTTCGGGAAGTTGCGTAAAAGTTTAGAGGCCCTACTATTGTAAACACACTTATGTCACCTGCATAACTGTAACCATACCAAACCTGTGGAAGAGGAATATTTTAGATTAAACGCAGATGATCAACTACCCAGCCAATGTCGGGTACAACCGAAATTACTTTCAATCACGGCATTGGTCATCACTTTCCTTTCCTCTGAAGATTGAGCTCAATTCTTCAATACATCTTCGACCGTTTTATCCTCCTGCAATGTACAGTTTTGGAGGAAGAATTTTGAACACTTCTTTGCTATACAACCATTGCTGTAGCGCTTTTTCCTGGACGAAAACTCCATTGTTATGATTTAGCAAGGTTACGCGAGAAATTTGCCTCATTATAACTATCTGTAGCTTAGAAACGTGCTCCAGGTGATGCAGTGTTGTTCTATTTCAACAATGAAAAGATGTTTGCTCAAACATTAGCATGTACCAGGAGCGATTAATCCGTATGTAGAATTTAGTACAGCATTTGAAGTATCCATAATTCAATGTCCAGTACTGTACGGTTGGAAAAACTTCTCCGCCCTTCACCTTGTAGTATATTCGCTGTATTCGAGGAAGGGGAGAAGTAGGCAGAATGAAATTTAGGGTCCTTCCGGTTTGCCTGGGCTTGTATTGATATAATACCAGAAAGTCCACTGTCGTCTCTGCTTGTGTCAAGTAAGGCTCACACGTGAACCACTACAAATGAGAACCGAATGGGGCCACGGAACGACATGAGAGATTAAAAGGACATACCTTCGGACTGTATTCAAACATCCTGCACGAAACTGCTTTTGTAACATTTACATAGGTTAAAGTGAATATACACACGGCTGAAGTAATGTGGCTAAAATAGAGGAAATCCAACAGAGTGAAATGAACCTTTAAAGTGTGTTGTAAAAGTTTTTTTGTTTTGTTTGCAGCAGACCGACTAAAATATTGTCTAGTAGCGGGACCAAAGCTTAACAGACTGGTGGCAGTGTGGAAAAATCCCCCTATCGAGACCAAATCACACAAGAATTTAGATGTCGCGGTAACTGCTGGCATTCCGGTAACCTGCTTGTAAAAGAGACACACTGTATAAATCACACAGGTGGTGTTGAAAATCGTTTCAATCACAGAGTTTGGGTGTAAGACCTTTAAGATTGTTGAAATGTTGCGGCGGGTGATCAGGATACTCAGGAAAGTTTTTTTTTTTTTTTTTTTTTACAAGTTATCGAGAAAACGACCAGCACATCGAAGGGAAGAGGGTATTAAGGAGTTGTGGCGCATCAACAGCGAAATCATTACCGCCTACCTCAGTCACAGTACAGTGGTCCGGTTTGAGACATCAAAGAAAGAAAGGGTTTTGTCGGTGCCATTAATACTTGAACCAGCCGAGGTTGGGGTACATTCGAGCTACAAGGCAAGCCTACCAAACAGACCCATGCAACAGCCTAAGTCAGGCATTGGATTATCCGAGTTCATTTTGTAATCTGCATCATGATTGGATATAACTGTATAGTGGTAGTTATACACGAGCAACCAATGAAATCCTTTGGACGAAAATTAGGACTAGTGATTTAGCCAAGTGATTCCGAAAATCACGCACTTCAACCTACAAATTATTTTACCGATCTACGTCAAGACAAGCGCTGTTATAGCCAAACGAAGCCTACAAAAAAATTGCTTCAATAATTAACGTAACTATAATTACAATAATATGATACGATATTAAACAAAAATTGTAAGTAAAAGTAAGAAAAAAAAATACAATTAAAAAAATTATTATTATAGGGCAGAATTATTTATTATAAGTCGAATTAGTTTTTATATGGTGAAAAATTATTATGGCAGGGCGGATACTCTAATTTTAAACAAGTAGTAAAATAAGTAGTAAACTAATTTGATATAGAATGTGGTTGCAGAGGTTAAAAACAAAAACGTATTGCTCCTGATAGCAAGACTCCATCACACAGTCATTGAAATCTACAACAATATTTAATTTTCAGGGGATAATTTTCCCCCTTGGTCACAATAAAATAATGCACAAGATGATCACACACTTCGACCAAATGTTCCACCTCCAAGATGGACTGTAGCGTTGGAACGTTTGGTTGAAGTGTGTGATCATCTTGTGCATTATTTTATTGTGACCAAGGAAGAAAATTATCTCCTGAAAACTAAATATTGCTGAATTTCAATGAGTGTGTGGTGGATTCTTGCTGTCAGGAGCAATACGTTTTTGTTTTTAATAAAACGCTGTTTCTGCTTCGTGAATGTATTGTTAAAAGTGCTTTACCGTAGCATAGCTGAACCGTCTACTATAAAATGTGAGGATATATATTTTGAGGTTGAAGTTGAACTTCTATAGCGTTTTTAATTGGCCGAGCGAGCAAGGTCGAATATTACACGAATTTTGACGAAGTTTGCCTATTTGTTTATCTGTGAGTGTGTTGGACACAGACTCGTTTGCAACTTTGTTCTAATGTGGTTGAAATTTGGTGACAAGGGAGTTTTGGTGCAGGAAATTGCCGATTTCGATGACGAAATTCCTACCTGAAATATTTTCGGAGATATTCTGGCTTTTCATTGGATGGAAAGCAGCGGCAGTAAGAGAATTCTGGGTTTTCATTGGATGGAAAGCAGCGGCAGTAAGAAAGCCCGATCTATAGACTAGTGGCCTTGAGCACTACATGCTCAACACAAAAGCATTTGCCATAATATGCCGTAGTAAAAGTCTTTTAGTGTGAATAATGCAGAAAATAATTAGAAGCAGTAAAAAAAAATATATTTCTGCCAATTTCTCACGTCTCATGTGGGAGTTTCTTGTATCTTTTTTTTACAGCAGATATGCGAATGGTTGCAAACTTATCCACACCATCGTTCGCTTTGGTGTTCGTTTGCTTCATATTCAGTTTTGCGGCGTAAAATGGAAATGAGAACATGTAAGTGAATTTCAGCATTAAATTACATGCGTATATTATTTACGAGGGGACTTTAGCATTTGTTTAGTTACTTCAAATTGTGAAATATTTCCAGGTGTTCATTTTTATTTGAAATGATAAGTCGTATGTACAATGTTGTAGAATACTTAGTGGTCATATTACAGCCAGCCAAATGCGTCGAAATGTACATGCATAATAGCTCAAAGCAGAATACGTAAAAGCTACATCGAATCTTTAACGTTCGTCAAATTGTGCTATGCACCTTCTGCGATACCTATAATCAGAGAACAAAACAGATAAAATTATAATTCCCCCAGTTAAGTAAATAATGTGTGGTTATTTTAAATTCTTCGTAACCATTCATGGCGAGGAAAATAACGTTGGAAAAAACGATAGATCGTATACTTTCTCGAACAGAAGGCACAGCACAGCAGCTGCAACTCCACCTGAGAAAACTGCAAAGGCGCCAACCGTTGGTTGAAGAGAAATACTCATACGTGGTTTAAATTGGCACTCCCCTGGTTTTGGAGGTGGATAGTACTTCTCAGTAATCTTCTGCAATATCCCTGAACTTCTTACGGCCATAAGTCTGCAGCATCACAAAAAAGGTAGTATGAATAACTTTCGTTCTTTATTTATTTATTTATTATTTTCTCTCACATTGTAAAAAAAGAGTGAAAATGTTCACAATTTTCTTGTGTCAATTACCTGCCGTAAATATTGTGTAATATTAGGCAAATTAAAAAAAAATAATAATAATAATTTATTCAGGATAACAAGGATGAAGCAACAAGAGCCAGTACGTGTACTAAAACAAGTAAACAACAGATCCTTAGCTACGATAATAAAGCTCATATCACTTAGCCTACTTAACGGTCAGCATTATTAAAAGTTATAACAATGAAAGTATTAAAAAGTTATAGTACATTTAATTTCTGTCCTCACAACACGCTTAATTTCGTTTTAATATATAAATAAATATCCAGTTCAAAAAGCAGGCCATGCACTACAACGACTAGATTCTAGAATAAAAGCCCAAAGTCCAGCTTTTATTAAGTTTTTTTTTTACCTTTTTTACACGTCATTAAAGAATCTTAAGGTAGAAGTTATTTCATTAAAAATTTTTGGTATAACATAGGCCATTCTTCTTTTACCATAAGAGTTTCTCCAAGTAGGAGTTTGTAGTCATGCAGTTATGTTCCTGGAAAGTCTAACTAAAATTTAGAGTCAAAATAAAACTTGATAATTATAGACTACTTGCAAAGTTGTTTAAAAGTTAGATTATTTTCAGAGAAAATTTCGAGAGTAGTCTTATTCTTGTTTGCATTAAAAAGTGCCTTAGTGGCTATATTTAATGGTTTTTGAAGTCTGGCCAGTAAATTAAGAGCGGGATCCTCATATAGCGTACCTTTGGCAGAATCCAAGCTCCATAAAGAGGTTTTTTTGTAACGCTGTTGTTTAGACGGTTTCTAACCTTGTAAAGAAGAGAGGTTATACTTTGCCTAACTTTCAGAATTAGATTTTCAATATGGTTATAAAATTTCCAGTTTTCATCGATATCTACGCCAAGATAAATTGTATGAGTAACGTGTTTAATCTTAATACATGTGCAAGAAGATTAAAAGGAACATTAATTAATAAAAGAATAATAATAATAGGAATATTAATAATAAAAAATAAAAAAATAAATAATAATAAATTATTGCTGAATGAAGGTAATGCTCGCTGTTAAATAAAACGCATAAAGAACAAACTCCAGTGACTACAGACTGAGTTTAACAAAACGTTCACCATCTTCCGGGTAATTATTTTGTAAATTTTCTTTACACATTTTCTGATTTTCTAATATCTTTTTTTAGGTGTGGATCCAAACTTCTCAGCCATACTCTAAACTGCTCTTACATACTACTTAGTGTATCAAGTTCTGTTGCTAATTTACGCAACTCGAAAGCAATAGCGCACAAGATAAACATTTCTATTTGCTTTAGCAGCAATGAAGGCACAATGTGCAGAACACTTAAGATCATTGGTGACAATGATGCCCAAATCAACATGGATGGAAGCTGGACGCAATCATTCACCACTCGAATTGTAGTTTGCAGAAGGTGGCATCCCAGATGACATTACTGCAGTGTGATAAATGGCCAAGAGTAGTTGTCACTCGATGGGCCATGCGTTTTAACAGCATTAAGTTTAGCTTGCATTATCAAGTCAAGAAGTCTACATCAGATTTGATTACCCTATCTAGTTTAAAGTCGTCAGCAAGTAAACGTAGGAAGTTGCTGCCAATCTTCACGACATGAAAGTCAGTGAAAATGGAAAATAACGGAGACCAAATACCGGACCTTGAGATACACCACTAGTATAACTTCAATGAGTGTCGAGAATCAATTATTAACCGTCACACGCTGTGTTCTATATCAACAAGATACGAATCGATCCATTTTAAAATTTTCCCACCAACACGCACATCTACAATGCGCAATACACACATTTATAAACAGCAGCAGCAGTAAGAACGAAAAAATGCACGCGTAAACTTGAGTTCAGGATTTGTACCCTCTTCATTGGATTGGGCCTCCCATGATCGAGATCATTATGCTCAGTGGCGGATCTAGGATCTGTTGAAGGGGTGGGAGGGTGGGGGTTGTTGTTTCATGCCAATCCAATGCCAGCTAGGGAGTCTGAGGGAGTGTTGAATCATTTCAGTTCCTCTATTTCAAATAGTATGTATTGTTTACATGCTTTTCTCAATAGTAATAACCTTTTTAAAGCAGGGTCGGGTCATCATATCATTCATCATCGACGTTAATCATCGTCAATATCATTCATCATTGATGTTGTCATCGTCATTCAACGTAGTGTTGCAACGTTACGCATCAGTGAAAAATAATATCTTTGAGCATGATCAGCAATGCTACTTGAAAAATATGCGCTCATGTACCCCAAAAATGCTGGATACTTCGTGATATTTTCCTTGTTCAGTTTACAGCAATCATTCTACAGTATGTCTCAGAAGTCCTGAACCAGGTAGGCCTATAGGCCTATACTACACCCAGAGGAAACTCCTTGGTTCGAGTCCTGAGATTGAGTTCAAGGCCTACAGTAATGTACTGGTGTTACTGAGAGTGAACGCCTATTATGGAAGACATTTGCTACTCCTATTAGGCGCATATTTTGCTCATAGTTTGGTGATTTGTACACTTTAGGCCTAATGTGGTATAGACGTAAATCGTGGCCTACACTGTATAGGCCTATTCCAATTGGACTACCTGGTCCAGGACTCCTGAGACATACTGTATATTGCTCACCATGAACTTTACCCAACTATAGTTCTTGTACGAGTCAGTTTGTAAATGAGAATCGTAAACGAGAAAGTAATTTACTATTTTTTTTGGCAGTAATAATACTTTACTAGCTCTTCCCAACGTTTGAAAAATGCAGCAAGCCAGAAATTTAAGTTTAGGGAAAAACAAGAAATGTGTTATTCTTTTGCCAACGTCAAACCAATGCAAAACTACTGAAGAAAAAGAATTTAATTTGTATTGTACTATTTTTTTTAGGTTATTTGTGGGTAGCATCCAGTAATAGCAGCTGCTTGTGTCATAGCAAAACTTTATTGTGCTGGGTGTTTAATGCCTTGACTAGCCTGTTGCCTTTAATTTTATTCCGCCTCAAAAATTCGGCCTCAAAATTGCGAAATTCAGCTAATTCCTAGTTTGTTTTCTGATAGTAGTTTGTGCCAATCTACAAAGGAACTAATGGTGCCAATTAAAATTAATTTAAATTAGATAAATTAATAAAATTAACGGTCAGAGTTACTTACTTTGATGAAAATAGTTCAATGAAAGGAGAATTTTTCGGAAAAATGTAGTTCAGAGATGTTGGGATATGTTTATCCTTCAGCGTAGTCATTGCGCAGTTGGACGCCGCTACTCTAGGGTCAGAGTTACTTTTTCCAATAAAGTAGGCACATTCGCCGCGTAACACTTTCTTGTATGCATCATCGTGGCTCTTTCCTATGCTACCCTCACGACTGTTAATGTATTTCCACATTCTTTGTAATGTTCCTCCTTTTGCAGTCTGAGAACAGAAAGAGTAAACATCTTAGCTACCGATATCCGCATCTCAGCTCCCTTGTAACAATATAAGGATGCAAGAACACAACAATGAACGAGGGCTGAGAACTAGTTCTCACCACCCGGTGCTTAGTTCTCAGCACTCGATAACAATGCAACGATGCAAGACACAACAATGAAAAACGATTGTTCTCTGCACCGGTCCACTAACCGGTAAATCTTTTACTTATTTGTAAAAGGTAAGCTATTTTTCACCACAATAAATACTGAAAACGGGCAATATCGGTAACATCTCAAGTATTAAAATTCATTACAATATGACATCCATTGTGAAAATTTAAAGTTGCTCCTTTAAAACTTTTTTAAAAATATATAGTTTCCCCGGTACAGTTTTATTTACTTGTTGAGATGGTTAGTTTCCATGTAAAATGTCGGACGCATTGACAAAGGCGCCCGGAGACAGCAAACCAACAAAAATGGTGGAGGGGGAGGAATTTTTCTGAAGACCTTTTTTTCGGGACGTGCCTTATTTTGGCCTAATCAGTGTTACGGAACATCTAAAAAGTCATTGTGTAAACGTTTTTGATTTTTTTTATGGATTTTCTTCATGATTCTGTCTACCAAAACGGCAAAAAGGCAAAGCAAAGGGGGAAGGGGAGGGGATGGATTCAACCCCAATAGCCCCTATGTACGGGTGCCCTTGCGCACCGACTTCCGACACAACCATCTCCAACATTATATTACGTAATCTCTTTTGAAATATCTCCATCAATTGACAAATCAAACCAATCCTTGAATACCAAATCCGAAGACATAAAAGAACACTATACACAAAGTGAACGTTTTTTTTCCCTTTCCGCCTTGCATTGTTGGACTACTCCGTGTACTACATCATTATTGGAGTCGCGTGCTTCTTCATTGTCGGGCAGAGATGCGGTCATCGGTAGATAAATAAGTTATCGCCTGCTTCCCTCGTGCAAAAAACTAACAATTGCTAGGACCTGTAGCCCTCGTCATTGTTAGTTCTCAGCACTCAGGAATCAGGCGATAAGCTATACATCTCCCAAGCTCCACTCCAATGGTGTTAAGAACATTAAGGCTATGTCAAGCAGGCAATTAAATGTCTTCCTTCATACCTCCAACTTTCATCACCTGCACCTTACTCAATTCTACCTTTTATGCTGTCTGTGTGCTGTAAGGTGTGTATAAACTATGAATTTGGAACCCTTGATCCGATTTCTTTTAAATATGCATCTATATGCCCTACTCGTAGGTAGTACATGTTGGTAAGGCAATAGAATGTTAAGAGCTTCAGGGGGGTTTTGGGTTTTAAAAACGTGAAGAAGCACTTTTTTAATGTAAAATATTGACTTGCTCTTGAATAATATTTAAGGAGGAGAAATAACGGGAGTCTGAGTTCTTTTATTGAACCTCACGTAAAGTCAGTAGAGCGTAAATTAAATAACTGCTTACTTAATTGCTACTTACTTGCCCAATTAAAAGATTATACTCCTTAAAAAAATCAATTATTAAAGAACTTAAAATTTGCTATCCTGTATTAAACTTAAAATTTGCTTTCCTATCTTGTACACAATGCACAACGAGTGATTAGAATATTACGGAGCATAAGACCTCAAAGATAGATTTTTGAAAAAAATAAAAATGAATGGCTAAAATTCCAGAGAGGAACAACGGTAGAGTGTTACAAACTGAAATGAGGAGGAGTGTATAACGCTGAAGATTTATATGACAGTGTTCACCTTCTCCTTGTGGCGAAAGGAAGTAACGTGGAATTTTTTTTAACAGTTAAACATATTCTTTAAATTTGTGCGTAAAAATATTGTGGGAGAAATATTTTCAACTGTTAACAAAATTTCTTATTACTTCCTTTTGCTACAGGTGGACACCATCAATCCATCATATAAATAGCCAGTTTTACGCACTCCTTCTCCCCTTTGTCCTTCTCTAGAATTTTAGTCATTCAATTTTGATTTTTTTTTTCAAAAATGTTGTATGCTTCTGCCTGTTTGGTTTGCCTTCTTCCAATTTCAGCAGGAAATTAAGATGTTTTCTGTTTGTTTGTTGCTGTTTCCACGACTTCACTTGTGATATTTTAAATTTTATTTTATCTTGAGATTCTAGATAATGTTCCTGATTTGGCACGAAACGTAGAGGAAATATTGGTATTATGTATGTTTACTTTATTTTGGATTCTATAATCGCAACCCAGAAATGAAGGAGCAAACACCAATCCTCTAGCCGGAAATTCGTAATGAAATACAGTTAATGCTCCTATCGAGTTAAAAATAAAAGCAATGTATTTATGTAAACAGCTTTCCTAACCATAAATGAATGAAGGACCGCCTAAGTATCAACTTACCTTAAAGTTGTTCATGTATGACAAACTGTCTGTTACACAGATGCTGAATTTTCCGTCGTGCATAAGTTCATCGATGCTTTCGTAAAATTTAGGTGGCTTTCTTACTGTCAAAGTGGATGTTAGCAAACTTACGTGGCACGAACTGATAAAAATCAGAAAGAATGAGAACGTCATAATCAAAGTTTGACCTGACCGTCCACTGAGTGTTTCTGGCGAATCTGCAATAAAGAAAGAGTTATAGGGTTATGTCCTTTTCCTTTAAAATGTTTCATTTAATTGAGTGATGTTAGGAAGCAGACTTGTTGCATGACATTCTTGAGGGAAAAAAAGCATGAAGTGCGCCAAACAAAACCAATGAAAATAAGTAACTTGAGAATAGTAGTCATCTAAATGAAAGATAGTAACTAGATCAACCGTAGTAGCTTAAAATGCAGGTAGAAGGACAATTAAACTGTCTAGGTTCAGGCTAGTGGTTTGGCAGATTCACATGACTCGTTGTAAATTAAATAGATAAAGAAAACAGTACTGTAAAAAGACACATTAAATGTAGATATGAATATGGTTCCCCTTTTTATTTTATTTCAAATGAACTGACCTACCGACCTTCTACTATTGGGTCGATTCACTGAATGCAAAGCGTCAGCGCTGTAGGAGAGCTATCTCTGGTGGAAGAGCGTGAACGGACTAGATTAAGACGTTGGGGACGCCATTGCTCCCAAACCAAAACATAGCCATTATGGCTAACCAGACGCTGCTTTGTCGAAACTATCAAAGAGGCTTGTTTAATGTTTAACTATCAATACTTTTTAACAAAATTAATAATTATGAAATATCTGCTCACACAATCTTTATGGAACGTTAGAATATATATTAATAACCAAAAAGAAACATTTTAAAGAGATTACACAAGATGGAGTTGGTGACATCATTGCTTCGAAAAAAAAAACCAAGAGCGTGCGTTTACGATCCCCGCCTGTGATGATGCTCTCCGTCTGTTGGGACGGTATAACAATCGTATTTTCAGAGGTATTGTCAAATGGACGTAAGTAGCTTGAGACACTTTAAAACAATATAAGCGTTTGGAGCAGTCTGGCTTACGTTGATAATTAGTATTTGATCCTTTGTTAGTCGAATTTTGTGTCGATTCAACTAACTGGTCCACCCAAACCAACAACCAGGGAGTTGCAAGAATCATCACAAATGGCGCGAACTGAGTCATTGACGTCAGATATGATTTAAGACGCGTTCAGGTTAGTGGAAAATGACCGCTATATTGTTCATGTATCTCGCAAAATCGTGCCACTTTCTTGCACTGCTGGTTAGTACTGCGTAGACCGACCTTACCAAACTTTTATATAATCCAAGGTCCTTGGTGTGTTCAGATGCAAAACAGATGACCCCGTATCATTACCTGTTTTACCAAGCCAAATACAGCTGATAATTACAGAAGTTCTTAAAGGAACATCACAGTAAACTACCAGTCGATATTATAAAGGCTAGCTAGCAGTGGGAAACTAAAGAATTGCCGCTACAAAAAAATAATCAATAGATCTGCTAACAGTCGTGCTGGCTTCGCCCGGGCCGTTTTGTTTTGCCTGGAGGTTTCGTTTCACGGTGTTCGTCCAGCACTTGGTTTGGCAGGTAATTATCCTTCCTTTCGAGATTTGGTTTTGTTTCGGCCGTTCATCTCTTTTACTTCGGTTCTCAATTTTAGTCTTCTGTACAGCCATACCGGCTGAGAAGACTATTGTGACGACTTTGTCCGTCCGTCCGTCACTTTTTTCAACTTCGCAACAGTACCAGACATTGACGACCATTGTTTACAACGTTAGATTCAGTGTGAGAAGTTAGTTAAATAACATGGCCAATTAAAACATCGTTACTTCCTCATCGCTAATAAACTTCCTCGATGTAGCTAAATTAAATAATAACATTTGATCGTCGAATTAAAATCCTAAATTAAAATCCTCAATAAAAACAAATGGATTTTAGCTTCGTTTTAAATAGTCTCGTCGCATTGTTGCATGAATAAATAGACTTATCGTCGAACCAAATACTCCATTAGGCCTATCTGCTACTTACGAAATTAAAACTGCATTTTTAAAATTAGGCTAAATAATGAAAATTAGGCCTGAAACCATGTAACCGTGACAACGTCAAGTTGCTGCGAGTCACTGTTGGCTTGATCAGCAGCGTCTCTCTCGTCACTTCCCTACTACAACTGATCTATATAGGCTACATTGAGCGTTACGTTGTAACTGTAACTGTGTGCCTGACGGCGCTCCGTGTTGCAAAAATGAATAGGCTTACTATACAATCCATATCTCTATTAGCTGATACTTACGAAATTTAAACTGCTGGTTAAAATTAGGTCTAAAAGCTGACAATTACGCCTAAAATGTAATATAGGCCTAAAAGCTAACACATTTTTAACCGGCAATTGTGATGGCTACTTCTTTTAGATTAGTATAATACAGATAGCTGTTGTAGTGCATGATAGAGGTGTGCGCCTCATCATTGGAAGTGGATGAACTGTACAGAAGACCGTGCGACTAGGCAGTCGCTGTAGCCGCTTGTTTCGGCTTACAATGATACACAACACTAACTTGCTCGGCACACTCAACTTTGAAACAAATGACCACGGTACCGCAAACTTCAATATTCATGCAAGTTAGCGAGGTATCAACACTTGCGCATGCAGTGATGGTTTCCATCCACTTTAAAACAATTCAACTCTATTCTGTAAGTCAATATCTACGAAATAAATGCGCCTGTCCATTGCATCAGGTTGCCAGCCTGGAAATTATTAACCAATACTCGCTTGAGTTATCCACTTTCAGCAGAAATACAGATTTTTTTGTTTTAGTTCAGCAACAAAAGTTGAAAAGTCCAAACCTGTAGGCCGCTGACAATGCTGCATTCTGCACGACCAGACACAATTTATAAGGTATTTTAATGGGAAGCGTCGAGCACTGCGATAATGTTGTAGTCAAGTTTAAAGCGATTACGCCACAATGACTTGCTCGATCAATCAATCGTTTATTCAATTTTTATCTTCAGCTCCTTCAGCTTCAGTTTTACCTATAGCTCTGAAACTTTGCCTCATAGTGCAAGATAGTTTTTTAATGAGAACACACAAATTATTCTGCAGCCCTGTCAAATCATAGAAAACCTGCAGAATTAAACCTCCTATCTGGCGGTTTTCTGACAGGTTACTGAAGGACACTCCGATTTCTTCTACCGAGAATTCCCGTCTCACATTTTTTAGCCTTGCC
Organism: Lithobius niger; assembly: GCA_023313725.1. Lineage (NCBI taxonomy): Eukaryota > Metazoa > Arthropoda > Chilopoda > Lithobiomorpha > Lithobiidae > Lithobius > Lithobius niger. The sequence goes on along the minus strand of JAHWFP010053013.1, from coordinate 6,380 downwards.
TTTATGCTCTACATTTGCTTATTGGCAAGAGTTGTTCCAGCTTTTAAAAAGGAGAGTATGGCAGACCCGAATATTTACAGCCCTATTTCTCAATTCAGTACCATGTAAGAATATAGACAGAGTAATTCGAGACATGTCACGTTTCTTTGAAAAATTTTGTTCATTTGGTTGGGTCAGCCTCACTTCAGCTTCTTAGTGCACTAAAGGTCTGGAGCGCACCACTTTATGTTGGTGTTCAAACTGACGCTATTTTTTTTATCAACTGCAAAAAAGTATTGGCCGATTGTGCACAGTAAACTGCTACCTCAACTAAATCCAATACGGTTTGGATGGCTCTCCATCGGGGATTAAAGGCTTTCTTAACGAATAGATCACAGCACGTATTATAACTGTACGATAAACTCAACTCTGAAAGATTTCACATATCAGTGCTGCGTACCGTAGGTGTTGTGTTGGGCCCCCTTCTTTTTCTTTTATATTTTAATGATCTGTCTTGTACCTCAAAAATTGTGAGCGAAGCAAACTTGCTGATGATTTTTATCGGTGTACTGCTATTCTGAACGATAACTGGTGCTTTTCTACAGAGGGTGATTGGTAATGTTGAATGTTCGTTAAATGATTGCCAACCTCCAATCGCCAGCCAAAAATGTGTGATTCCAAACAGGAAATTAAATTAAGTCTCACCAGCATACACTAAATCACAAAGTAATACCAAACGAGACAACGGTATAAGAAATCTCGGAGTGTGATTTCATCAAACCTTAAATCAGCTGTCCATTGTGATAGGATAGTAAACAGTACCTACAATCGCTTGAACGTTATTAACGTATAGGATATCGCCCGCTTTCCGAGTGCTGGGATCTAACAATGCGCAGCGCCCGAGCCATTGTTGGATTCCAGCATGAGGAAAGCGGGCGATATCCTTTTTTTCCGCTCGTTTTGAAGCTATCAGTCCGACGTACATTGTTGAGCGCGAGTGGAATACATTGTTGCGTTTAGCCAGAAGAACGTTTGTGTAGAATGTTCGTTAAGAAGCACTGCTACACGCAACGAAAAGAGCAAAGTTTAATTTTGAAAGCGGTTGCAATGCTGTAATTAACACGAATTCTTGAACGATTTTTTTTCACGTTTGACGTGGAGTTGGTTTCAAAAATTGTTCCCTTTAACTGATTATATTCGGTTGCTTTATTCCTTTTTATTGAAACCAACGTTTGTAAAGCAGGGTAGCAATGTGCGTTTAACGTTGTTTTTATTTTTTTATTTGTTTCAGTAAATTTATTACATTTATTTGTTTTCTTCCTCTTTTCATTTAACACAAACGGGGGCTGGGATCCACGTGGAGTGCTGGGATCCAGGATTCCAGCCCTCAACCGTGGACCCCAGCACTCCTCGTCCTCGTTCATTGTTCCGATCCCGTCGTGCTGTATTGTTATAAGAGGACTGAGAGCTTCAAAACGGGTGAGAATATGTGTTCACGTCTGGTGTCTAGGGAAGGTCTGACTGGGACTCGCTCGAGCTCCGTGACCTGCAGGCGGATTTAATCCTGACCTTTGAAATTGTTACGAGTTTTCTCTTAAATTAACCTACTGCTTCTTAACTTATCAACGAACATTCGCACTCGAGGCCACTGCTTCAAGCTGACCAAATCCACTACACAGTGTGAGATTCGCAGATCCCTTTTACAAGTCAGAATTTCATAACGGCTCCTCTCTCTCAGACGCTATTATGTGATAGAAAGTCATACGGGTGCAATTAACACATCGAAACATGTTTTTATCGGCGTGAATTTATTAAAAACTGGTATAGCGACATCCAAAACCCACCGTACATGAGGTCGGGTTCCAGTAACTACCCATAAAGGGTCGCTCGGCTTAATAATTCCCAAAGAATTCTAGATACGGAGGGTGATCCGTACGGTTGTACCGCTTTTTCGTCAAGGCTAAATACGTTTGGTATTGGTTGCTATGCAACCAGACTAGCTTTGCCCCTTTTCTCTAGGTGGAACATCTCAAAAAATGTACGAAAAACCACTGCTTTACATTAACCAAGCGAACAATCAAAACAATAAATAAATAAATAAATAAATAAATAAATAAATAAATAAATAAATGAAATAAACAAATCAAATTAAAACACAATACATTCAACTCAAAATAAAATAAAATGGAATAAATAATATACGAAAATTCAAACTCGAAAAATGAAGAATAACCAAAGTCATAACGTTAAATAAAATGAAACAAAATTATTACTGAAACATTAAAGCTAAACAAAACCACATTCTCAACACACAGTCGTCCGTGTATCTAAGATTTTGGGACTCCTGGTAAATGATATGGAAACATTATTTCGCACGGGTCGCAACTGGAGCCGGATTTTCAAATACACTACAGCAGCGTCGGCATTTCGGATTTCAGAAGGAACAATCAAGGCGTGTCGAGCCAAGCCAGGCCATTGTATTCCTTGCCAGCTTGTTGTTGTGAAACAGACTTCGTGGCTCGCTTCCGTGCGGCATGTCACGGTACGCCACACTAACATTATTCCGTGTGAATTTCCAGGGTGCAACATTGCGTGGCATGGCACACAAATACTATTCCGTATGAAATCACTATAACGCAATACTTTATCACACTGACGACCAAGGAAGAGAGTTTTTGAGCGTTTATCGACTAGTTGAAACGGTGATTGTGTTTTGGCCAAATTTAAGCATGAACGTTCATCCGTTAATAATTTTTAGGCAAACAGTTTTTCAATTTTCATCTATTAGAATAATTAGTTTTTGCTTTTAATCAGTAGCTTGTGTCGATAATTACCGATAAACGATTTTAAGTTAGTATATGATACATCGCAACCTCTTATCCCATCTGAAGTAATGTGTTACGTGGTAACGTAAGAAATAGACTTTTTTTTTACAGTGAATTGCGACTTAAATGTCGGTGCGATTTTCGTGAAAACTTCTTTAATCACAAAATTTTGGTATCGTTTCATGCATCAAATTTAACGAAAATACTAAACACCAAAATGTAAAAAAAAAGTGTGAAAACCTGTTTTAAATGTGTAAAGCATGTGTACATCGGCTATTGGTCATTCTTTTTGAATTTATGAGTTTTAAAGGGACAAGAATTGAATCAAGTGTACATGAGAGATAGTAAAAACGACGAAACACAATTTCGAACCTAAATTAGTTGATTTGAAATACGATTTTTTTTTTCTTGTATTCCGACGAAATTTCAAACATCTAAACACATTCAAGAATACCTACCTGTCCGGAGTAACGTGGCAATGATAGGCCATAGCAACGGACCACGACCTGAAAGGTTTGAACAACAACCTGCCAGGTTTTTGTCTTCTTTGGATAGTTGGCTTCTTATCAAAATTGCACACGCCAGTACAGCGAGACAAGCAGCTGTGTATGCTACCCAAACGTTCAACGAAAATGGATCAGTGTATACTGAGAAATTGTAGTCATCGTTTTCTTGAGTTGGCCGTCGTATCACTGCTAAGTGGTATATGTCTATGATGTGGGGAGAAAGGTCCACGACTGTTTGGCGCGAGTCTAAAGCTGATATTGCGTTTCCGCTGAAGTCAAAGACCTGGGAAGTAAAAATAATCAGTGCAATGAAAAATACATTATTACCATAAATCGCCTATTAAATTAATTCGATCATAAAAGAGGGTGGACCGTACCTAATAATTAAAATCTTACGCCTGTCCAGGGAGGGTGTTTAGGCCTAACTCCATAACGGAGAATTTGGCATTTATGCGATCATTCACGAACGTGATCTACATTCGGTCTAGCATTAACGCAATGCCTTCATTCTCATTTGTTCTGGAATTTAGTTCATTAGTCTACTATATAATTCATTTAGTTTGCTTTATCTATGAAGCTTTTATTTAATTTTGTTGAAGAAAAACCAAGATTTAAGGGGATGAAACATTGATTTCCTTAAATGTCTGAAGCTTTTAGTCAATTTTGGTGCAGAAAAACTACGATTTAAGGAGATGAAACATTGAGTTTCTTGAATGTATGAAGCTTTTAGTCACTTTTGGTGCAGAAAAACCACGATTTAAGGGGATGAAACATTGAGTTCCTTGAATGTATGAAGCTTTTAGTCAATTTTGGTGCAGAAAAACCACGATTTAAGGGGATGAAACGTTGAGTTCCTTGAATGTCTGAAGCTTTTAGTCAATTTTGGTGCAGAAAAACCACGATTTAAGGGGATGAAACATTGAGTTCCTTGAATGTCTGAAGCTTTTAGTTAATTTTGGTGCAGAAAAACCACGATTTAAGGGGATGAAACATTGAGTTCCTTGAATGTCTGAAGCTTTTAGTCAATTTTGGTGCAGAAAAACCACGATTTAAGGGGTGAAACATTGAGTTCCTTGAATGTCTGAAGCTTTTAGTCAATTTTGGTGCATAAAAACCACGATTTAAGGCGATGAAACATTGAGTTCCTTGAATGTCTGAAGCTTTTAGTCAATTTTGGTGCAGAAAAACCACGATTTAAGGCGATGAAACATTGAGTTCCTTGAATGTCTGAAGCTTTTAGTCAATTTTGGTGCAGAAAAACCACGATTTAAGGGGATGAAACATTGAGTTCCTTGAATGTCTGAAGCTTTTAGTGAATTTTGGTGCAGAAAAGACCACGATTTAAGGGGATGAAACATTGAGTTCCTTGAATATCTGAAGCTCTTAGTCAATTTTGGTGCAGTAAAACCACGATTTAAGGGGATGAAACATTGAGTTCCTTGAATATCTGAAGCTCTTAGTCAATTTTGGTGCAGTAAAACCACGATTTAAGGGGGGTGAAACATTGAGTTCCTTGAATGCATGAAGCTTTTAATCAATTTCTAGCTTTAGATTTAGCTTTTGACAGACACCTAGCTTTTGCCATGGCGGCAGAAGGGGAGAGGGATAATTTTCTAGGTAAATCCCACCAAAAATTTCTTGGGGCTTTCACATGTCAGTTTCGATATGAGCACGAGGCATCACAGGTCCCTTCTCTCCCGAAAATGCCACGGGAGGGGGGGGGGGGAGTTCGGACTCAAATCCAGTCTAGAGCCAATTTCTATAGCAAAAAAATTACGATCTGAAATGCTCTAAGAATCATAAATCGTGATATTACCTACTTGAGCCCCCCCCCCCCCCACCTCCCCGGGGGACTGGCTTTTATTAGGCGATTTACGGTAAACGTTTGTGATTTATTTCTCAATGCGAATTCTCAATAGTATAAGGGCGTACTCCTACTACATTCATGTATCCCCAACGTAAACAGCTACTTCCGATTTACGTAAGTTTCAATGAATGTAGCAAACTGTTACACAATAAGCAGGAAAAATGAACACAGTTGCGATAGACATTTGTTTGACCTGATGTTTCAAAGTTCAGTTACACAGGAAACCCAGCATAGAGGAAATGAGTTAAGTCAAAGTTAATCTTTAATTTTGTTGTAAATTTTGTACGTTTGCCTTAACGTCCGTTTCATATTCATATTTCGATATCTCAGTTCAAATTATGTTATTGATTGTTAGTGGCATAAAGGCTATTTATGTAGAGGTCATTGTTGTTCTCAACTTATTCAGTAACAATTAAGATGTTATGCATGCGCTCGTGATGCATGCGCTCGTGATGCTTTCCGCATATGCAGAATTTTAATGTTTAAACCTTTTAGAAAAATAAACCCACTTGGGATCCAACCTTTGAAAACGAATCACCTCCCTTCATGGAATAATTTCAGCTTGGAAATTATTAAGTCGTAAGCCTATCGCGTTAAGCCTAATCAATGACGTCTCATTAATTTGAGGCCTAATCAAGGCCTAAGCCTGTTCCATTAGGCACTTGCGTAATTCCCTTTCAGTGCCTAATATTATTGTTAGTTGTTCATTTTCAGAGTCCACATGATTTTGCCACATTATAATCAAGTTGAATTTGTAAGTATAAAGTTTTGGTTTTAGGAATAGCTCAAACCATCTTCCGGTAGGTATCTAGGAACCCCACGTCCAGACGGCTAGTTATGATCACGCATGTTGATGCCGTACCTCTTTATTTGCGTCGCTGACTGCCGTAGTTACAGCAATGGAGAATGGAGCCCGGGAATAGCCCGTCTGCTTTTGTAAGTTTGCGGCCTTACAATCGAACCTAATTCTTTAGGGTTTCCCCAGTTCTTGTATAGGAATTGTTTATTCCTGTTTGAGCCTTTTTTCGTCAAGGTTAAAGATGGTTTTTGCTGGTCTCGCTCGTATACAAATAAATCTTGAACGATGTAACACGTTCTTTTTATGCATAATTTCTTCTCTGGAGCTGTGTTTTTTTTTTATTTACCCATGACAATTGGCAGCCATTAACTAGTATAGAGCAGTGACATTTGCCGCCATATTGG
>JAHWFP010053012.1:0-19930 GCA_023313725.1 Lithobius niger | reverse complement strand
GCCATCCTTTTCGCATCTGTGGTACTGTGTCCCGGACTAAACTTCGCTACCAGTTCTTTACGGAAAGGGTTGTCCATGCCTGGAATGCTCTTCCCTCTAATGTTGCTTGTGCCCCATCTCTTAATGCTTTCAAATCTCGTTTCGATGTGTTTGTTCGTTAATTGTTGATGTTTGTTTGGGTGGGTGCTTCGTGTGCCTTTTCTTTTCTATTTCTATTCTATTTCTATTTCTATTTCTATTTCTTCACACTATAAGAACTTTTGTTATGGTACATTATGGCAAATGGCTTTCTGGTGTTCATGACCTTACAGAATGGGCTCCCTTATTGCAGCTACTAAACTAAAAATAATCTAATGTTGGGCGAAGACCCGAATACCTTCGAAAATATTTGAGGGAGCAATTTCCTCTTCGAACTTGTTTCCCTCATGATCCAAAGCAAACTCGTCACGAAACTGCAACCCGATCGTAACAAAATTGCAAACGTTGCAAACAGACAGACAAACACACGTAAGGACAAACAGACCCACAAAATCGAAATTCGGGTGAGTATTCGATCTCGGTTGCTGTGCTCGCTCGCCGTTAATCATTCATTGTTTGTGAAATTACTGCTATTCGTGATAAACCCTCTATAATTGCATGGCAAATAGGCGGTTCCCTTAGCACTCCGTGCTACTAATCATACTTCTTGAAAGAGTTGTCTTCAGTTTGACTCACAAACTTCTGTTGATTTTTTTCCGCTTTTATTCATAACTTCCCGCCAGGTAAGTGGTGATAGCAAAAACCCACTCATCTGCTGACTTAGCTAATGTTATTCTAATGCGTAAAGAAAATTCGACAAAAGACTTCTTGGACAAAGGTGAACTTTGACAACCGATATTTGAGCCATCAGCGATGGGTAAAAGTTTTAAAAGGCATGTTATGCTATTATTTTGGAGTGATAACCACAATGGATTTTCTGCCCACACGTGAAATAAAATAAATTAACAACTACTAACAACGAATAACACATTTCAACTAACTAGTTGGCGAAATGCACTAATTGCTGACAAAACTCCACCATGGCACGCAGCACAGGGCAACTATTATCCACATAATGCACACATCAAATGATCATAAGGCTGAAACTAGGGACATTCTAACACTCGTATTTTTCACATATTATTTTGCCACTAGCAAATTTTCACATTTTTCAAATTTTTTCACACCGGCAACATCCCTGGGATTTACCTAGTAAAACTGTCCCTCTCTCCATCTGGTGCCATGGCTACGGCAGGGAACGCGTCCAAAAGCTAAGCCATCTACAAAACAAATAACATGGCTCACTGGCCAAGGCAGATAACTGAACTCCTGAAACTGAATTTCAACTTCATTTAACCGTGGCGGAACTAAATTTATTATCGTCTGTTGCACAAAACAATTTTTTAAATAAAAAAAATCCAAAATTTTACATTTTTTCACGAATTTCGTCAATTCTTTAACATTTTTTCACACTTTTACTGGAGAGCTCAAATTTTCACATTATTTCACTCGGTGTGTCGCCAACGTCTATATGCAAAGCCTTTCTACTGGTATCAAAAAGTTTTTTTTTTACAGTTTCCAACGTTGAGCACCAGAGAATGTATTTTCTTTCAAACTGTGTCACGGACTCGTCATTTCACGTAATCTGTCAGTCCTTCACGCAAAGGCCAAGTGAAATATGTTCACCACCTCTAGAGCTTTTTGAACTGTATTGTCGTGCAATGAATAATGCAAGAATCACACTACCATTGGATAATGACTTAACTCAATGGGTTAAAGTGGACGACACATCCTCGTCCTGGACAAGTGTTCCAAGTGGCTTCCCACAGGGATCTGTCTTAAGCCCAATGCTCTTTTTGATCTACTTAAATGATCTTGACCTTACTGGGGAAAACAGTTTCGGCTATAAATTTGCCTCGATTTGAAAATTTGATCTGAAATTGTATCTGTTGATAGCAACTGTGCTTTGGAGGCCGAAATTCTTAAAGTTGCACAGTGGTCCCATATATGGCAACTTCCACTCTCTGTCCACAAATGCCACACCTTACGTGTTGGAAACTATGAGCAACAAAATGATTACCTGCTTGAAGATAACTTACTGCCAACTTCCACCGAGGTTCGCAACCTTGGTATTTGGCTTACAAGTGACCTTAAATCATCAATCACTACATTGTAGTAAGATCTGGACTGGCCTGGAACTACTCGAGTTGAGACGCATCAAGTTTGATCTTATTTTAACATTCAAGATTTTGCATGGTCTTACTGCTGTGAGCCTCCCATTCTTTGATTTGGCCCCGAGACATATTTGACTAGGGGTCACCAATGGAAATTGTTAGACAGGTTTCTTTTCACAATACTCGCCTGAATACTCGGTTCAGGTGGTCCGTATTTGGAATGCTCTGAGTAAGCATGCTGTAAACCAGTCCACAGTGGAAGGGTTCCGCCGCTCGCTGGCATCTGAGAATCTCCTGCCCTTTCTTAAATACCAAATCTAGGTCACGGTGTCAGTGGCTCGCCGCCCTTCCGTTTTCCTACCACCATGACGTGGTTGAAACTATATTATTATTATTATTATTATCTGCGCTACAGTCTTTTCATGGTCGGCAACCATTAATAGATGCTTTAAATCAGGAAACATTTCTACGAAGATTTGGGCTTATAAGGTATTTGTTAGACCCCTGTTGGAGTTTGCCATCCCAGTCTGGTCCCCTTATTTAGTTCGTGACATGGACTAGCTTGAACTCGTGCAGAGGCGATTCACAAAGGCTCTCCCAGGTTTCAGAAAATTTAGCCATGAGGAAAGCATCCTAAGTCTGGCCTTGAAACATTCGAATTTCGTAGACTGAAATTTGACCTCATAATGGTATACAAGATCCTTCACGGTTTAGTTGGTATCAATCTTTCTTTCTTCGATTGGGCCCCAGTAAGTAGCAACATCCGTGGCCATGGCTGCTGGAAATTATCATTCCGGCTTGACTGCCGGCGAAACTTTTTCTCGGTTCGGACATTCCCCATCTGGAACGCTCTCCCAGCGGAAGTAACTGATGCCCCAAATCTAAATTGTTTTATACGACTCCTCAAGTACCCAGACCTTGCTAAATTTCTTAAGAGTCCGATTGTGACAGAATAGTCATACTTTTGACCAAATTTTCAAGGACCAGTGTAAGTGGATCACCACCCTTCTGACCTCCTACCACTCTTGTGGTGAATTGTATTAATATATTATTATTATTATAATGTAAACATTAGACCTCTACCTGAAGTGAGTGTCTGTAGAAATGTGGATACCAGCAGGCTATGTTGACTTCATCCGAATCTTAGTCTGCTTAAGTAAATAAAAAAAAAAAAAAAAAAAAATAGTGGGTAATGTTGCTGGAATACAAGTTAGGCAGTTGGCATGCAGTCATTGCCAGTTCACTTACTCTCCATCTCCATTAACTTTTCAAATATGATATGAAAGTATAGCTGGTCTGAATTTGAGGTGGAGGGGGGGGGGGTACGGTTGCTACAGCAACAGGGCAGTTAACTTGGCTCAAACGTTCAGCAAAGATGACAAGCACAACCTAAGGGCTTCAGGTTTAGTTGCAGACACGGAGTTCATCGTTCTGCCCGCCCCAACTCTGCTAGTAAAAATGCTACAAATGTAGAAAAATTGTTTGATCCCTCCTTACCTCGAAATAATTACTGTCATTAAGGGGAGAGGGGGGGGGATCCCCAGAATTGCTAAAATAACAAGATTTATTTTTCTTCCAAGCCGAAATACCACCCAACTGTGACCTCTTTCCAGCAAAAATTACTCCCCGAAATACGCGTCCCTTCCCTCTGGAAATTATGTTCACAAATCAGGTACTGAACCTGTTTCATATTACGTGCACATCTTCTTAATTCACGTCCATATACATGACGGACACAGTGCAAAAAGGTAAAAAAAAAAAAAAATTGGGGTATGATAACCATGAAACAAAAAGGCTGCGTGAAATAAAATGTAACAAAGATTGAAAAGCACCAGAACCATGCAAAATTTAAAAAAAGGAAAAAAGTGATATTGCCTCACAAAACCGTTTATTCATGAGCAAAAACTTTACGATGAGTTCCTTGAATCGTTGGCATAACTTACAAGCAACATATCTTACAAGTTGTAAACTGCAGGAAACAGGCAGTTGCCTGCGACTTAAGACGTGTATAAAACGGGAGTAATGAAAACATTGGAATTTCACCATTTTTCTTTACTTTTAAACTAAAAATAAATCATCCCTCGTTAAGCCCAGTATTGGGACTAAAACTTCATCAATTTTCTAGAAAGAGGTTTCTGCATAAATGTTTTGGAAGTTGCATTTTGTCAGTCGCTGACTTGGCCCAGTTATCCAGCAAAGGATGCAGGATATTCGGTAGAAGTTCCAGCATCTTCAAACTACCTCACAAACTGCAAAACACTGTATTCCTCAGATGAGGTAGCAGAACAGCAATAAGATTTTTCCCGCTTCCTCTTTCACGAATGCTGACATTCATCAAGGCAGAGTTGCGAAAATCTACAATGGTGTCCAATGCAAAAACGAAGTCTCTGCTTGGATACCTTGGACTTCCTCGATCTTGCTTGTGAAGGAGTAGGTGAAGAGGACTTGCTGAATTTATTGAACTTATTTTGCCTAGGCAGGTAGGACAGTCGATACTCTCTTCTACAACTCGCCCAGGGTGCATGAAACCATAGCAACCTTTGCAGTTTTCAAGGTTACCGGAACATCTGATACATATTTGTAGAAAATATATTAAAAATATTAACATGGTAAGTAAATAAGAGACATTTGTACAGGGACAGGCTATCTCAGACATGGCATTTTGCAATATGTAAAGCATGGACTACTTGTTAGGAAAAACCCACATTGCGTAATGCTGTCGTTGCTGCAAGGTAGACTGTTCCTTTCATAAACTCTTAACCGAAATTGTTCAAACGTACAAAATGGACCTTGTAGTCTGCTCAAAATGTTGGTAGTTGACGAAGGAAGGAAAAGGCTTGTAAGCTGGGAGGTACACACACTGCTGTGTGGCTTACGCACTGGAATAAAACCGTAAGTTAATTCAAGTAACCTGCATTTGAACTCTGGTAATAATGGGAATTATGAGTGACTATACTATTAACTGACTTAAAACGTTAAGATTACTTTAATGTGAAAAAGAAGCAGGAGTTGGCAGTGACAAGCCATGTGAGGAGAAACAGTATACTAATTTTAGAAATCAAGAGAAGACATCTACCCTAAATGGAATGTGAAGCCAGGACATCTGTAGCTAAAACTTTATTTTTCTTTAATTTTCTTCAGTAAATTTGATCTCAAGAAGCTCCTAACAAGTTCGTCCCTCTCTGTCCCACGCTAGTTAAAAAAGACGTTAATCGTAATATTTCCTATTTTCTTTATTTATTAATTTTGTTTTTGTAGTCCTCACAAAGTTTCTTGTAAATGCCAGCTGTCTGCTTTTTTAAAGTACTTATATTGTGATTACCGTAGTCTATTTTTTTTTATTTTTTATAAAAGTGTGTTTCTTGTCGTAATACACACCTGGAACACTGACTTGAAGTCTGATAACGTTTTTAGCAACTGGAACTGTTTCCCTCACATTTGCATGAATAGAGGCTGCTATGATGCTGTTTTTTGATGTCGTTTCAAATGCATGCATACAAGATCTGGCATCCATCGTGTCATTGTGGCCGCCTAGTTGGCGCAGATGGCTTGCTACCAAACACATTGTCGTGAAAAGAAGCGCATTAAAGGTTTCTCTACTGAGGACGCTGAGCAAGGTGGCGGCTGATGGTGGTCGACGTAAGGGTGTTCTCCAGATATCAGCTAAATGTACGTATTACCTGTTCGCAGCATTTCTGATGCTGTTTCTTGTACTTTATGCTCCGGATTATCTCACGAAGTTTGTTGTGACCTCACCCCGAGCATTAGCGACGCTCTCCGAGCTAAAACTTTCGGCCTGGCCAGGTTTTGCATCCATTGCTGCCTTTCTGCTAGTGCCATGATTAAACGAAATCGCCTCTCAATGTTGACATTTTCCAACGCTATGGTACCCTCCAGCATATATTCAGTAAGGTTTCCGATTCAGTTTTATTACGTTTGTCGAAACTTGTTGTTGGTGTAAAACGTGACGATGCACATATTGATCGTTCTCAATTTAACGCCAGCCCAACAATCGAAGCGCCATCTTGTGATTTTAACGACGATGTCAACAACAACGCTACTTCTTTCGGACCACTCAGATCGTCCAACGCAGCTGCATCACAGCAATCTAGTAAAGTTTCCCACACAATCAACGAACAATTCATTATAAGTACACGTCCAGCTTTAAAAACAACAAACAGCACTAGTTTGCAAAACAAAAACAAAACCATGAATCTTGATCGGGCTTCTTCAGCAATGGAAAACAAATCCGAAAGTGTAACTAACACGAGTTCGGTAGGCACTTCTGGGTCATCGGCCCCAGAAACCTACAAAAGAAAAACTTCCTGTAAGGTCTGTTCCAAACATAACTACACAGCAGGCTACTCGTAGTTTTGCTGAAGTAGCCAATACTTTGCCTGTCACAAATACTGTTTCTGCCAGTTCTCGATCTAAGCCTAATTATGGCAATAAAAGTCGAGTTGGAGGCAATGACTTTAGTCAGGTAAATTTCTAGAGGAGGAAAGTTTTCCTTAGCACCCACAACATTTCTACCACCTCTGATCAAATATCTAAAACTATTCAAGGCATTATTGGCATACGCCAATATCATGTGCTCAGCTTCGCACCAAGTACAACATATACGTATCGTTCTGTGTGACTTGCTGAGAAATATTTTTATCAAATTCTCAATCCAGATAACTGGTAAGAAGATTTCCTCATTATGCCTTTCGAAGGGAAAAGTAGATATCACCAGCCTGCCAACAATTCTTCTCAGCAAACTTCAGGTAGACTTCCGGTGCAAGTAGGGTTATCCACTGCTCCCAACATTCCATCTGTCAATATTCCTAGCATGACCAAGAACTCAAGCCCCTCAAGGGATGCAACCCCATCTCTCTCACCCACCATTGTGGCACAACCCTGCCAACTAGATCCTCCCTCCAACAGTGTAGTGGATTCTGCTCAAGCAACTGGATCACCATCAATTCCAACTAGCAAGCCCTGTACTCTGTCGAACATTGCGTTCCTTCTCCCATAAATGCGACCAAGGAAACCCTCTGCTCATCTCCATCGGATCTGAGGGCTGAGATTGAAGTATTAAAGCAACAGAATCTCGAATTGGAACTCCAACTTACAAAGTCGTGGGATGTTCATTAGTCATTCGACGAAGATGATAAATCCTGTACTTCATCTGTTCTCTCCGATATTTCGACTCATGAGGAGAGGCCTCAAAAGCCTGAAATTCAAGACAAAGACGAAAAACCCTAACACCAGCATCCAGCCCATCAAATGCATACTTCTCAATGCTGAATTCATTTGCAACAAAATTCCTGAACATACTACTGTAATCTGTCACTACGCCCAACTTATTGCTATTACAGAAACCCACTGCAACAGACTCGTTCCAGGTGGAATTTTTCCATTTAAAGATTACTTTGTTTATCGATGTGACAGATTGTCCGGAAGGAAAGGTGGAGTGGCTCTGCTTGTCCGCTCCTCTTTCACTGTGAACAATATTGTTTCGTATTGCCATGCAAATGACTGGAAGGACCTTTACTGTGATCTCCAAGCTCCCTTAATGAAGCCCCTCAGAGTTTTGTGTGTACAAGATTCCGAGTCATTTGGCTTCAGAGTCAGCCACTGCCTTCCTCGAGTTTATCCATTCTACTTAACCACCTTCAAATTACTTTGCTCTCCTTCTTGGGGATTTAAACTTTCCTTCAATTGACTGGGACTCTTACACATCGCGTGGTCCCGAGCTATCCACTAACTTCCTCGACTTAGTGTCCAGTCTTTCTCTTTATCAGCATGTCCCCTTCCCTACACGCTACCGTGGGGGGCAGAAACTGAGCCGCTTGAACCTTGTCTTTACAGATTCCAAGCATAACATTATCAACATTGACCCACTGCCCCCTTTGGGCAAAAGTCACCATGTAACTATTTTGCTTTTCCTGGTGTCTGGCCGTGGCTCACCTACTCTTAACTCCTCACGTCCAAACTACTTCAAGGCTGATTTCACACTTATCAATAGTATGTTTCTTCTATAGATTGGGAATACGAATTTTCTGACATCTCTGCTGAGTCTGCACTGGGCATTCTCGACGATTTTCTCACTGATGTGAGGAATTATGTTGATCCCTGCTCCTCTCTGCAGAATCACAAATCGTGGCCTCCTTGGGTCACTGGTGAAGTAAAAGTAGCAATCAACAAAAAGAAACACGCATGGGACCGCTACAGAACTAATCCGACTATATCTAACCAAAATAGCTATGCTGAGGCTCGTGCTAGGGCATCCTCGTCTGTTTTAGCTTCCAAACGTAATTACAAGACAAAGCTTCTTTCAGATAGCAAGGCCAATCCTAAGAAGCTTTTTGCCTATTTGAATAACAAACACACTTGTAAAAAGCCAAACTGCATCAGGGGTGCTAATGGAACCCTACTTCATACTGACGTTGAAGTTGCGAATGAGTTAAATTGTTTTTTCACTCAGTTTTCCAACTTCCTCAGCCTAGCTACAACACTCCTCTTCCCCTAACGGGCCTATTCCCTGCAAAACTTTCAGTTTCTGCAGCTGATGTTTATAAACACCTTTCTGCCCTCAAAACTGCTACTTCTACCAGGTCTGACCTGCACCACCCATTGTTGATCAAAAACTGTGCTTCTTCTCTTTCTAACCCTTAACCCTCTAGCTATTATCTTTACTAAATGTATTTCTAAAGGTTATTTTCCTGATCAGTGGAAAAAAGCCACTGTTGTCCCAATTCACAAAAGCGGTTCCACTTCCTGTCCGTCAAATTACAGGCCAAAAAGCCTCCTTCCTATCTTTCCTAAGGTATTTAAAAAATTTGTTCCCCATTTCCTGACTGATTGGCTTAATTTGAATCATCCTCTTCACAATTCGCAACATGGTTTCCGTAAAGGGAGATCCTGCCTCTCTAACCTCCTTGTTGCAACTGAGCACTGGACTTCTTACTTAGAAAGATGGCTTGTTATGTCGTGTATTTCGACTTCGCCAAAGCTTTTGATTCAGTTCCACATTCTACTCTTTTTTCTAAGGTTCATGCAGCCAGGATTCCTGATTTTGTGTACATCATTCTCTTTTCTTATCTGGATAATTGCAAACAGAGTGTCCATATTGGTAATACTCTTTCTGAATGGACACCAGTTACTTTTAGGTTCTGTTTTAGGTCTTCTTCTTTTTCTGTTCTATATCAATGACCTCCCTGAGTCTCTTGTCAGTCTCTGTCTTCTTTCTGCAGATGACCTTAAGGTGTATTGCTCCATTGCTAATTCTGATGACCGTGTTTTGTTGACCTTGATCTTGACGTGACCTTGACTCCATTTTGAGTTGGGTTAACTCAAATGGTTTATTAATTATAAATCTAAGTGTAAAGTTCTACACTTAGGACCTAATAACCCAAAACACACATACTTCATGGGGTCTACAAAGCTTCTTTCTGTCCAAGAAATTCGGGATCTTGAGGTTATTGTCGATGCCAGTCTGAAATTCCACTTGCTGCTTCGTCTAAAGCTAGATGCATTGGCAATTATCTTCTCAAATACTTAATATCACCTATTTCTACTATGTTGGAGTTTGTCATCACTAATTTTGTTCGACCTCACCTAGAATATTGTATCCAGGCATGGAGGCTTTACTACCAGAAGTCGCTTCAACTCCTTGAACGAACTTTTCTCTATTTCGCTTTTCACTGCGCTTCCTTCTCTGCTTTATCTTACCACGAAAGACTCAGACTTTTTTCGGGCTATCATCCCTTGCTACTCGTTTTGACAGAGGGCGATCTGTTATTGGTGTACAAAATTCTAAATGGGCCTCTATCCTAACAACTTCTTCACTCCTTCTCTTACCACCCGGGGGCATAACCTCAAACTACAGCATGGATCTTTAAATTCAAACTCGAGGAAGAGAGTTTTTTCGCAGAGAGTTGTCCCCGGATGGAACGCCTTGCCATCTCATATCGTCAATGCACCTTGTGTCAATGCATGAAAGGCACAATTTGATCATTTATTTTCGTAAATCTTTTCCTGGGCATTACAGGCATTGCGCCTTTGCCGTCTTAACTTCACTACTACTATCTTCATCTTTGCTGGTTGCTTCAACCTGGATTTCTTCGAAGTAGCCAAGAAAGTCACCTACCAGCCACTGGAAGCCTTCATCAGAAATGGTGCAGAAAGGACTCTCGTCAGGATTTTTAGAGTGTATTGCATGAGTTATGTTACAGACATCATGTATGCAAACCACTTGGGTATTTTCTTCTTGAAGACAAGAGTTTCTGTTAAACTTTCTATGTCCTTTTTGTTTTCCGAAGCTAGACACCCCGTAGTTGCTAATGCTGCAGTCGCAGGTGCAGAAAATACTTGAATAGCCTTTGCCACATTCATCTTTTCGGTCGGGTAAACAATCTTTTTTGTTAGGTAAAGTACAGGTTTAGGAAGGTTGCAGTTTGTCTTTCGATAGCAGTAAAGCTGTTGCAAATATTCTGGTGGAATTGCTTTATCATTTCTCTTCAGCGTCTTTGAGAAGAACTGTGAACGACTATTCTTTATCACGTGACTTGGGTCACATGAAAAGAATAGTTTTCTCTTATCTGGGTCCATTGGATGAAGAATTGATGACTGCGTTCCCTTCACTTAAAGCATCAAACATAGCAACGTTTACACTTAAAGGGACACCCGGCCTGCCTTATGACATTCCGCGTGCCAAATTACAGTTACGCGCAGATCATCATCCGAGCAATTACAGTGCCAAGGTCGGCTGGGGTGGCAGCTGCGTTCCTCGCATAGCTGCTGTCTCGGTTGGCTTTGTGAATAGTACACGAGACAGAAACAAGTCAACGATTGTGTCGTCACAAACCGGAATGATTCTCGTATTTTAAAATCACAATTTATAATTTTCTAGGCTAGTGTCTTATAATTTTGCTTCGGCGATCTATTGGAATAATTAATTTTAATTTTTACCGCATTAGTCTATTACATTTTAGATCTTATGGTAATTATTAGAAAATTAGTAGATGTACACACAGAGATAAAACGTCATGATTATTGTACGCGCGCAATGCATCATTTAGTGACGGGTCGTTAGTAAATAAAGTTCCATTATATTCAACAGAAAATCTCCTAGACGCCACATTTTAAAACGGTATTTTAGCAAGGGAAAGACTTACGGTAAGTAAATAGACCTTTGGGGCCGTACTTGATTTGGTGGATCGAGAAAAATGGCGCTGGGAGATATATCCCTTTAAGTTATCGGTAACAACGCTCTGGACAATAACGCCACTTTCCTCACCAGCTTGTATGACCTTCAAAATTAGCGTCTTCAATTCTAACCCTGTTGATCCATTTGAGAAGAAAAACGCTACAGGCATACTGTATGGTGTTGATAAACCTCGGAAATGACAGAAGTTTGTTTGTCAGTTTGTCCTTAATGCCTGTAGATTCTGTTGACGTTGTGGTTTGTCCCAAAAATATGTCCAGCTTTTGGTCGTACAACAATTTTGACTTACTTGACATCTTGTCAATAACCAACGAACCGAGTTTTTCTTCAGGATATTTAAGGTCATTCAACTGTGAAGAGATTCTCGCTTCGACAAGGGAAGTTATCCCACACTCGCCACTTGGGTGGCCTTTGTACTTATTCAAGGTACTTTGATGTAGGAGCTAGTAAAGAACCTTTAGCCGTCTCATCAACCTGTAAGCCTTTGGTGATCGCTTTTGTAGCAAGGACCGTGGGTTCTTGATAGCGAGACTTCTTTTCGCCATAGCATTTGATCTGTTCGAGGAGAAAATTTGCTCCCAAATAGCCATTTTCGCTTGCCCGCACAATTTTATCTACATTCTTCTTGAGGGAATCTTTGCACGTCTCAGTTTTCAAGAGTTTTGAATGGGTACAAAATTTTACTGTTAGACCTTGAACCTTTTTTACCGCCTCACGTCTCTGTTTTCAAGAGTTTTGTCTGGGTACGAAATTTTACTGTCAGACGTTGAACCCTTTTTTCAGCCTTGTTGTGGCTTTATAATATTTTCCTGTAGCCGGGTAAGGTTTAGCTTTCTTTGGAAGATGCAAAACGTTAATTCTTGTTGAAATTTGTTGATGATCGCTTTCATACTTGTTTGCCAAGAAACTCTACTGCTGGAAACGTACAT
This sequence comes from Lithobius niger, assembly GCA_023313725.1. Taxonomy (NCBI): domain Eukaryota; kingdom Metazoa; phylum Arthropoda; class Chilopoda; order Lithobiomorpha; family Lithobiidae; genus Lithobius; species Lithobius niger. The sequence continues at coordinate 7,598 of JAHWFP010053012.1, read as the reverse complement.
TAAAAGTAGTTTGGCAAGCCTTAGTTGAACAGCTGTTTGTCTGCGTAGAGCCATAGTCTTAGGTACTTGTGGTTTTTTCACACGGGGCCTCCTTAATGTCCCTTGTGGTAAGGCATACTGCTGAATGTTGACTTTCTTTAATGGTATATTTCTGGAGTGCCCACGTCCACATATAGGCCAGGACTGAATTCCAGGACTAAAAAGTCATCACCATTTTATGAAGAGTACGAGTTAGTGTTGGGATGAAGGGGGCAAACCTGACGGGCAATGTCAAATTACGCTTTGCTAACGTTTGCTAACCCGCCCCCAATTCACTAACATTGGCCCAGCCTTGAGCTCACAGTACATAGGCCTTAACTTGAATACTCAAACAGAAAAATTATTAACTGTATTTTTTTGGGGTGGGGGGAGAGAAATAGCACATGTATACAAATCATGACGACAAATCAAAAACATGTAACATAGAGCAATTTTGACCAACTTTATATACGGTGAGAGTACTTTTTTTTGTAATGTACTATCTGTTAGCCTACTTCGTACCAAAACTGATGCAAAAATGTATGAAACTTTTTAAAAAATTAAATAAAGTTCTCAAGTTTATCAGGAGTACATTTATTCCTCTTCAGGATGGCTGCCCTACTTAGCAGCTTCCTTCTCTCAACAAAGTTTAGGTATATTTTGTAGAAAAGGGTGTTACCCCACAGCCATAATTAATTGTATCCATTTGGCAAGATGTTCTGAACCAAAAACGTTGAGAAAGTTGTTCCACCTTCAAATGGGATAAAAAAAATCTTTTTTTATTTTCCATTATTCTAGTTATTAACTAACTGAAGCACGCAATGGTCGAGTGACGAAGCACTTCAGTGTAGTCCTATCCCTACTTGCTACTAGTTATTCCGCAAATGTTCCAACTTCTCATCTAATTCTGAATTCTGGTACATGGTAATGGACTCAACTAGACAGTAGCCAATCAAGCAACAAGAGCCGGGCCTCCTCGGTTGGCCGCGGCATTTCTTAACGTGTCATGCAACGATCCATCGGGCACATCGTTTTCATTCACTTATTTATCACGCTTTAAGAAATTATCACTCTTTTTCAATAAAAAACTTAACCTCTCTCGAAAAAGTCCACAGTTTGCTGATTTGCTCCCGTTTAAAGCGGTGGGAAAGTCGCTACGCGATGTCATGGCCGCCATCTTGGATTTTCGGAAACTCACCGGGGCAAAACAGCATAGCTTGGGAAAAAAATTAAATATTATCGATTACAAACTAACACATGGACAAAACTGGCAGGAAAGTTGAGTAGACTCTTTTGTCTTCAGTAAACGAACACTACAAGAGCAACTGCTGCACTATGCAGAGCGACGTACAGCTCGACGTATAGCTCCCGCAAATTCCGCAACATCTGGCGTGCCTTCACGAAAAAGTTACGGGTCCGTCACGCAAAGTGTTAAATATTTGTTGCAGACATAATATCCTCTGGCACTTATTCTAATCATTCACCATACGACAAGTGAAGAATAGTAGGAATTTTTTAGATGAACACATAATTTGTAAATAGTGAGGCTATGACCTCTGCGGCATCTTGAATATTACAGATATTGACTAGTCTGAGCAAAAAATCAACAATTTTCCTTTTCTGCCCATGTTGAAAATATCAGTGCAAAGGCTAATGATGAAATTATATGCATGTACGCACACTGAAAAGAAAAAAAAAACGCTAGCTCCTGGGTCGATGATGCTGCCGTCAACTTGTGGATTATTTCAAGGCTGTAGGCTATGGGATGCTCTACAAACAATTTTTCAGTCTGTTTGGAGTGAGTGATGCATCGGGCAGTTAGGATGGTGAATGAAGCATATCAAAAGGAATATCTGCGCAGTAAGATGAGCAGTTTGGCTGATAGAGAAAACACAAGTAGCAGGTCTTTTACTCGCATCTCAAATGGGAACAGTCGAACAATTAAAACACTTTCGACTTTTGTGTTGCTGCGACTTTGTAAGTCAGCACAATTCTGCCAGAAAAGGAAAGCACTATCAATGCTACCTAAACATTCTTCCACGGTACTACTTTCCTTGCAATTTTATGAACTGGATCATGCGTTTGGCTTCTTAAGGACATTTAGTTTCCGCGATAATACTAGACACGATTTTGCAGTGAATTTTGTTGCGATGAAGGTGCAATATTGCGGGATTTCAGTGCAGTTTTGCGGTAATGGATATGGCGGCTGAATTCGATAGCGGCATCCACTTGGCTCGTACATTGACGAAATATATGATAACAAAAATTCCAACGGAGCACGCAAATATGGGCGCACAATTACAGTCCAACTTTGTAGCATAAATACGCACCATGTACAAGGTTGATAATGATTGACTGCTTACTTACGGCTACCTTGTGCCAACAGCATTGTTTGGTGTGGTTCACCCGAGTATTGCTTCGGTCAGAACTACTCCGGAATTTTGTTCCACTAGCTAGTTGTCAATTACATTGGCTTGGTTTTCATTAAATTTTTAAAATTTTTTAAATGGCATAAAGCCATTTTTGTGGTAAAATGTTTTGCAATTTTTGCAAATTTGTGGCATTTTGCGACAATTAATGTGGTGTTTTGCTTCAGTTAGTGATTGTTTATTTCCTACATCAAGAATAAATTATTAACTCATTTAGAGAAAATGTTGCGAAATTTGCGATTTCGCAAAATCGCAGAAATTACATGTCCTTACTTTTCATCAAACAATGGTCAATGGCACCGTGATAACGTACATTTGCCTTGCCACAGAACCAAAATGCAGTCACACACATGCAAAATGTACCAAAGTGTCCGGTATCCAGAATGTAAAGTTGTCTGATGAAAAGCATGTTTTTAGGTGAAAGTGTACAACAAATTACGTGATTTGTCCGATTTTGTCTGATGACTGTGATTTTGTCGGGTATCCTAGATACCAGGATATGGTAGATTTTTGCATGAAGGCAGTCGTTAAAGTGTAGTAAAGATGATAAACAGCACCCACAGGTGGACATTAAATGATTATAAACATAAAACTTTCTCAAATAAAAAAAACCAAATACCGTAAGCCAAAATTGCTACAAATTATGGATATAGGTAGGTTTATGCTGGAGACCCCTGCACAGCACATTAGTAGAGTAAGCAGCTAATGTAATGTAGATGTCTCCGCCGCACATGGAGGTAGGCAGTTCCAGTCTACAAAAGTTCTTGGAAAGAAGGACTACATGAAGTAGTCGGTGCCACATGGAAACTTTACATTCTTCTGGGAGTGGTCACTTTTGGAAAAGAAATTTGGGGCCTGACAAAACTGACCAGAATCGATGAAAGTGAGACCATGTTTGATTTTGTATAACAGTGGAGGCGATGTTCCCACCTCCTCTGGATAACAGTAGCCACTAAAGTAAATCAACTTTAGCACTGCAGTACATATATCAGGGGCTGATGTTCATCGATTCTTAAGTGCATTTATTAAAAAAAAATCCTCACTCTTTTAGATTATGGCTGCCAGCAGGATTTAGCCTGTGAGCACTGTACTTTCCGGAGAAAGCAGGAAACGTAGGGACCTCCACTGCACAAGCTGGAATGCGTTCCAGTCCACATTGAAGGAATCCTTGTAGTACTTAGCCGAAACCACGAGCCACGGCCGTTTGCCGTGATGTCATCATGAGTTTGCCAGTGACGAAGGGGAATAGCGGGTTGTTGGCCGTCTGAGTGTACTAGCCCAGTTACGGGGAGAGCGTGTCACGGCAAACAGCCTTGGCGCTTGTTTTAGTCTTGTAACACCAATTCAAATACGCACATCTCACAGCTAGGAAATTAGTCTAAAATTTCGCAAGTTTTCGACAGTTTGTATTACGTCTCCCAACTGTGTTCTTCAGGCGGTTTTTTATTGTTTTGGCTTACATCAGTCTTGTTGTTGTCATTCGAATCGCGCCGTGCCTAGTCTTGTAGTTAAAGTAATACTTTTCTGGGAGAAGTGGTAATGGTGGCTGGATAGGTGCCTAACAGTACAGACTATTCAATGAAAGTTAGACCATGTTTCACTCATGCACAATAGTCCAAGATGGTGCCGCCACCTCCTCTAGCCACAACAGTGAATGCAACATGCAAGACACGCTGTAGGTTTAAGTTCACGTTTCTGTTAAGCAGCAAAAAAAAAAGCTACGACGTTTAACATGATGTTCAAACATTTTTCTTTCTTATTAAAATATCAGTTCTTACTGCCCCGGACAACTCCTCCCCAGCAAGTCCACGATTCGCCGAGACGATGTGCAACTTCACAAACGTAGTTTATTTCGGAACGCAACGCTGCTCGCAAGCAGCCAGCTTTCAGCGAGAGAGACTGAGGACGTTTACGCAACCACTCGATTTTGCATTCTCGCAGCTAGAAGCTAGAAATCACCTCAAATTCCAACATGGCGGCGGTTTTATGTCTGCCGCCTCGCAACGAAAACAGCAAACAACGTGAGTTCAGAAGCGTTTGGGAAAATCGTTTCGTCATGAGGAATTCTTTATATTATTGGCACGGATTATAAGACTGCAAATATTTACTCAAACAATGTCGGATTTAGATAATCCATTTAGCGTTGTTACCATGGCATTGTCACCTTTGCCATCGCGAATGAGTTCTAGCTGCGAGAGTGCAAAGGCGAGTCGTTGCAGAAACGCGCCCTGAGGCCTGGGGGCATGAAGGTTCAAGCACGTGAAAGCCAACTGTGTGATGAGGTTTTTCCTGAGCTCGGCAACCTCAAAGTTCTTGTCTTACTTGCGTACAGTTTTTCCTTACTCAGTTTACTCTTATAGCAGCTACTTATTTTTTTTTTAAAGGAAACTGAAAATTTCACTTTGATGTTACCGAGATACTCATACGCACACCGAAATACATAAATACATTGGGCAGTTCTTTTACTGAACAGGTGATTTTTCATCATGTCTGAGAATGTGTTGACGTAAACTAGACTTGGCAGTAAATGCAGCATTGCACGTATCACACTGAAATGGTCTATCGCGACTGCGACTGTGAGTATGGACGTGTTTGTTTAAAGAGCCCACGAGTGCGAATGCTCTAGAGCAAATTGTACACTTGTACGGTTTTTCACCAGTGTGTATGCGGGTATGAGTTATCAATTCACGTTTATGTAAAAATGCAACACCACACTCTTCACACTTGAACTGCTTTTCACCCACGTGAATTAGTACGTGTTGACGCAAATTGCCGCTAAAGAAAAACGAGGAACTGCAAGTTTTGCATTTGAACGGCTTTTCACCAGTGTGTGTAAGAACGTGCGCTTTTAAGCCGCTCTTAAGTGCAAACGCAGCGTCACAGATTTTACACTTGTGAGGCCTTTCACTCGTGTGTACACTGAAGTGTCTTTGTAAGTTGCCTTTTATGTTAAATTCTGCACTGCAAATATGACATTTGTAAGGTTGTTCGCCCGTATGTACGACATGATGTCTTTGTAACGTATTTTTTACTGGAAAAGCAGCACCACACACGTCACATACGTACGGCTTTTCTCCGGTATGAGTGCGACTGTGACGAATTAAGAGACCCTCTCTAGAAAATGCTCTGCCGCATACTTCACACTTATGCCGATTTTTACCACATTGAAACATTTCAGCTTTTCCTTGTGGGACATCAGGTTCCATCTTCAATACTTTAAAAAAAAACCTAGACATTCATTATAAATTCCTCCAGCTCCTTGACTGAAAAACGAGGACAGGCCAACGGTTGGCCGGACAATATGATGGAAACTGTGTTACAAGGCAGTGTGCCCCAGACACGCAAAGGACGTGATCTAGACACGACACACATTAGCGCATCCACAAGCGGTACCTTCCTAAACGACCAAACAGAGCGAACCAAACGCACCACTGTTGGTGACAGTTTGGCTCATTCCCTGCTAATATTCGTGTTGATACGGCTTGATTGACGTCAACATCGTCAGCAATGAATCTGTTTCGTCAAAACTGTTAGCTCGCGCAAGCTCAAACCTCCACCCCAACAAACCACCTTCCTGAGATGGTTCACAATTTGGCGTTGCTCTCGCCTGGTCACATCTATTAGCCAATCCTGGTCAAATCCATTAGCCAGGTCTGGTCGCGGTGATGATATGACGTATCGAATACTCTGCTGAGCTTGTTGAGCTGTATTGTAGTTTAGGAAGGTACTGAACGGCTGACGCAACATCACTGCGCACGCGCGATGTCAAGTTTGGGGCCAAACTGTCACTAACAGTGGTGCGTTCCGTTCGCTCTGTTCGGTGCTTTATTTAGGAAGGTACTGACTGTAGGCCATGCTATGTAGCAGGCATCAAACCCTTAACTCAAAAATTGGCTTACCGTCGAGATGTCAAAAAATTCAAGAGTGTTTTTTTTTTGTATTGAATTAGTGACACAGGGTCCCAACCCCTGGCTTTATTGTACGAATATTTTTCTTGCTTTGCTTAAAGAGCAATTACATCCATTTTGACATGCATGTTTGACTTTTGGATCACTTACACAATAACTAAACACAAGAATTACGGTAAGAATACGTTACTTACGTTCGATATAACAATTTAATTACTGCATCACCAAAACACGACACGGAGATCGCCATTTGAAACAACTGGTATTTTCTGGTATTCATCCAGACCTGTTCCTAAGATACAGTTCTTGGTCGCTTGCCGTTCGGGACTGCATGTTTACTATCTCGGTTGTGAACATTCACTGCTACTGTCGTATAGGCAATGGCTAGATTGGTGTCAGTTGTCGACTTGTGCGTGCGGTGAGGAAGGCACAGTACGTCACTTCATGTTGCATTGCACAAAACTCTGTGCGGCACGAGAGCAAATTAACCGCTGGATTCATGGGGGAAGCCATTAGAACAACTTTTGGTCATTGGGAACAAAAAAGAAGATGCAGTGCAGCTACGGGCAATAGCGAAGTATGCTCATGCAACTGCATTGATGTAATAGCAAAGTAGAGCTCGTGCAATGGCAAAGTATGCTCATGCAATAGTGAAGTATGCTCATGCAACTTTGAGTCTACCAGCCTCTCCGGTTTCCTCAGTATGCATGTGTGTATGTGAACCAAGATATGGTACTCCTGCTACTCATGAGCTTAGGCATTTGAAGTGGTTAACGGGCCTCAGGGTCTCCAGCAAGGTATCATTTTCAGTTGCACTGAACTGCGACTGACTTACCTGAATCGTGTTGGCCATCACATGGTGTCTGATGGATTGTACACAGCGGAACTAAAGAATGCGTGAAACGGCAATTAGATTCTTATGGGGGAAAAAGGATTGTGGGTTGGTATAAGGGCGCTTTGGAAGGTAAATTGGGTATGGTACATGGGACTCTTCGGTACACGGAGGTATTCGGTGTTTAGTTGTCTTGAATTGTGAGTGCATCAATATGTAGTATTATTTAGGGTTAGCGCATGGCCTAGGGCCAAGGCCCCAACAAACACTATTCTGATTCTGAACGTGTTTGCTAAGAAAGGTGAGGAGGGCAATATTTGATCATTGCTAGCCATTGTTACAATAGGGAACATTATTGCTCAAACAGGTATTAAATACAGATATGAAACCTATATACGCTGCCTTTTGGAC
>JAHWFP010053010.1:0-14273 GCA_023313725.1 Lithobius niger | reverse complement strand
TCCATTTTCCATGAAGATAGAGAATTTTAAAGTTGGAGGTGAAAAATAGGCCCAGCGCTCGTGAGCGCTAAGAAAAAAAAAATAGATTCCCCGAGTTTTTGATTTTTGGTGCCGGTTCGCCTAACCAATCTTTACACAAGACATGAGTGATGAATTTTTGTGTGTGATGGTGATTCCCAAGAGCAACGTTTCCACACCCTGTCATTGAGGAATTCTAAAAAAAAAGTTATTACATTCCACCCTGAGCACTTACCGTTGATGCTGAAATCTTTGACATTTACATCCTTTTTTTGTGTGCCTGTACCTTACTAAGCAGAATTTAGGTTTATTGAACATGCTTCTGAAATTAATTTAGGAAAGATAATATTTGACAACCTTTGTTTACCCAACTCTAGTCGGGAAACTAAGCTTTGAGGAAAAAGTAGTGATGAGACCTTTTCAAAATTGCTAGACTTAAGGTAAATCAAATTTGTTAGCATTGAGCACTAGCCTACTACATACATCAGAAGATAGTTCACCACGAAGAATGAAGAAAATAAATGAAGAGGCCTACAAAGGCTTATTTCACCCCCAAAAAACTTCAGAATAACATAAAATATACCAAAGTCTACACAAAACTGTCTTACCTGCGTTCGACCATGGTATTGTGTAGGAATGACACTTCTGTGGAATCTACCTACCATTTGTACTTTCATTGCGTATGTAAACTTCATATGCCTTTGCCAACTGAGCCTCTTGCACTGTAGTGGCCCGGTTAATTATTAATCATGTTGACAGTGATGGGGATCGTAGTACACTTTGTATTCCTGGTAAAATTCCTGGATTTCGAAAATCATAAAGCACGGTTCCATGGGAAGAGCAGCTTTGCACGCTACAAGTTTCTACGGGTTTCACTTCGTCGGTTTTTCTTTTTCCGGTGAGCATGTGGCGGACGGCACAGTATAGTCGTGGATATTTCTTCGTCCCAGTTTGAGGTATCGTTGTTTAAAAATGTCTTTTCACAAGTCTTGAGCAATTCTCGGCATCACTGGCATGGCAGTCTTGTAAAATCTATATATCTTGAAGTATTTCAGTTTACTACCTTAAAGTTGCCCCAGCTTGCAGTCACAGCTGAGAAAGTACTGTAGTCAGAAATGTTCTGTGGTTCAGTTGAGCTGGTTTAGTCATTTTGAACAAATAAGAAGTTTTCTATGCCGTCTGGAAACGTATATTACAGCTAATTTTGGCATCTCTTTCCAAAATGCGGTCGTTCCCTAGAGGTTTTTTAGTTGTTCAGATCCGTCCAGTTACATAGCACAAGTGCGCATGGTGAGCACACTCTCAATAAAAGTGCAGAGACGCGGACGGTTGCCGTCTTTTTTCCTCTAGCGCTCCACGGTGTGGTCACCCCTTCATCTCTCCCGTTCTTTTGCCGCAAGATTCCTGCATCTCCGAAGATCCTTCCATTGGAAATCCCTTTCGTCACTGATGGCAAGACCCCAAAGGCTTGTTGAGGGATCCGTCTGCCAACAAAACCTCTTTTGCGGTTATTGTCGGCCAGTGACCTTCCCCTCCAGCATCTCCTCCAGACTCGATCTCCCGTTCAGATTCATCACCGTCACTGCTTCTTTCGCAAGACCTGCCCGTGGCTTCTGCGTCCTCTGTCCCCTACGGCCAACCATCGAAGTCATCTTTCACCCCTTGTAAAGCCAAGAAATTGAAGTCGAAGACCAAGCTGCCAAACGTCAGTCTGTTGCATCCTTCCTCTGCCCGCCGGCTCGCCACTTGACTTTTTGTCTCTTTCCACTCGCCATTCTCACAGCTCGCCTCTGGCTCCTCTTCGCACCTTTCTCACAGCTCACCACTGGCTCCTCTTTCGTCGGCCAATGAACAGCCTCTTTCTTCCAGGCAAGTTAATGCGTTAATAAACAGAACAATTTCTGACTTCAAGTACAACAAACATTTTTCTCGTCCTATGCCTCCCGCCTCATCTCACTGCAAAGTCCTACATCATATAAGCATTGCTTCCTCATCTGCAGGTATCTCGCGCAAACGTCCCCATTCTCCTCTTTCGTCCTCTTCCAAAAGACATTGGTCCTATCATACCGACTCCTCGGCTCCCGTCTTTCGTTGGCCATCCACTCCTCCTTCCCATTTTCGTGATCCTCACGGGGTGGCATCAATTCTTCAACAATTCCGCCCTTCTGCTTCCGACTCGCTACGGCATCGGCACTCAACTCCAACTGCGACTACTCCGCTCTTTTGTCCGCCTGCTCTTCAGACGAACCGGACCAAGCAGACGACCGTTGCCATTGTGCCTTTTGATGACAGCTTCAGCAATGATGAAGACACTGAATGGATCCCGTTGTCTGAACTTCTCAATACGGTTGAAGTAGTAGTAGTTCCAGACTGCTTCCTTTTACAAGTCATCTCCATCTGATTTGAACCAGTCAAGAACAGGGGCTTTTTTAACCGGCTTTGGTTTTGGTTACGTGATGGGAATCTCTAATGTCTCTCTGCATTTTAATGGTTAGAATAGTATTAAAGTAAATGTTGAAACAATTGGCTTTGGTGCAGTAACTGAGCCGGTTCAACTAGTCCAGCACCAGATAGCTTACTATGGCTAAGAAGATACTTTAAAAACTGCTTGGTTTATAATGATCTATACAGTACATTGATTTGAAATTTTATTATTTTTGTAATCCAGAATACCGCTGTTATCCACATTTTCCTTTTGTAAACAGTAATAGCAACTTGGTTTTGGACTTTAGTATACAAAACTTCAAAATGGTATATTGATTCATTAGAATCACTTGATGAGGTGAAAATACCTTAGGTTAGGCATACTCCCGATTTCTGCGGACATATTGCTGTAAAGATTGGTAATTGGGGTCGGCCCAGCCTTAACCCTTTAGGGGCGGGTGCACCCAAACGTACCCACTGCATAATCATTGCTTACAGCTCTTTTATAGGTCAGCTCGAAAACTTCCAGCCAATTACAGTAAAACTAAAAAAAATGGGATGATTATTAACGAAAAAAATAAGATTTTTCATTACCTTAGTTTAAGTGGGTGTGAAGCTTAGGATTTTTTTTTACCACAAAACCCTTAGCTCAAATGCTGTCCTTAAAGGGTTAATAATTATTAATTTGTCTTAATCAGTTCCCTTAAGGCTTCACCAATATCAGTCATGTGTCCCTAAATTCCGAAAGTTTGCAGATGCCAGCACAAATTCTGTTATCCAGTCTAGTCTTCAGTTTTTTAACAACCGTTGTAACGTGGTGTAATTTGCAAAAACCGATAATTCGGCCGTTTTACTTTGGTTATTTTTATCGTTGTGTAATTTTCTTCGAAAGTCCAATAGTTATTAAATGTGGGTATCCGGACTGCCTCTCAAGCTGGATTTTGGTTGGTTGTGAAGGTTAATAATATATAGAAAGCAGACACCAAAAGCTGTTCCTAATTTGTTTTGTGTATGCGCTTTGAATTTTAGAGCCAACTCGTAGCCGTAAAACTGTCAAGACTATGGGTCACATGACTCCAACGCATCGCCGAGAACGTTTTACGTCCTTTAAATCGCCTGCACATAAGAGTAGCAATGTTCAACGGTAAGTTGTAGTGATTAGAGTAAACCAGTGCTTTTACCCTTCAGTTTTCCTTTCTGGAAGTCCTATGCTACGAACAAGGCAATGTTTCAATTGAGGTATTTTTTTTAGAGAACGTCACTAAAAGTCACGTTTTTTTCCCCAAACTACAAGAATCTTTTATTACAGAGAAACTTGGTCCGATGAACCAAGGTAAGGTACTGAGCGTTAACAGCAGTCGGGCCAGAGGATGGGGTGGGCCGTTGTATCAAGTGCAGGGTATCGTGACATGTTGCGGGGAGGGGGTTTACTCCGAAAGTAAGTGAATCGTGGAAAGTTCCTTGTCAGCAAACAAATAATGGGTATTCTTACTATTAGGGATCGACCAGATAGCGTTTTACCGTATCCGGATCGGTTACGGATAATTTGATGCTAGCACCGGATCGGAACCGGATCAGCCTGCTCGCCGAGGTAGGCCAGCGATTCGTGCTTCAAGAGCTAATCTCGATCCTGAAAATCCCGATAATTGGACAGCGGCAGACATTCGGGGTAAGCTAAAAGATCGGGGCGTCCACGCATCGGCATCTTTCAAGCGTCAACAAGTTTTGCTTTTATTTTGTGAAAATGTAAACAATCCCCGCTCGGTGGATGATGACCTTCCATGACCCCCATAGAGCAGAGTGAAGTCATCTGTCGGGCTGCCCGCGACCAAAACAACATGGCCTCCACTGTCAGCTCTCCTCAACCTACTGTTCCTGCACGCTGCGATGGAGGAAATGAAAACTATGCTGCTGCGCTAGCCGATCTTCGACGAGAACACGAAGCCCTTGTGAATAAATTTACTCTCATGCAGCAGGCTGGGTCCATTTCTGTTCTCGATACTTCGCAATCTGCAACAAGCAACGACCATGCCTTCAACATTGTGACCGGAAGCTCCATCCTCTCTCGCGGCGCGCATGCGCGAACTTCGCCACTTGAGGAAGCTGTCACTCTTGCTATTGTTTCCGCTCGGCATCATCAGCTGCCGACGAGTTTCGCTTTCGGTTTGCAGCGTCCCAACTCCGACAACGCTGATTTTTTCCATGGTGCTCGAACCGTCGCAGCCGGTTTTGGGTCGGGAATTTGCAGCAGATTCTGTGGCGCACGCTGTAACGACAACGGCGTAGCTTAAAGACAATATTGAAGGTAAGGATGTCAACCTTGCTTTGTTGTTGCCGCCGCATAACGCACATTTCACAAATTCCGCTAGATCGTTGCAATCGTCCGATGGGGTAGTTATTAACCTTAAAGCAAATGATCCACGTCTGCAGCGTCCACTAACGATGGAGGAATTTGTACTAGCCTTCTGCCGTTTCAAGTCAGTTTTATGCGACGAGTTTCCTCACCGCCATAAGGAAATGGATTTATATTTGCAAAAAATCTTGAAAATGGCCGGGACTTTTGGGGGAACGTCCTTTTACCAGTACCACTTCAGATTTTCTGCAAAAGCAGCGGCTATCTTACAGAGTTCTCGCCTCATCGTGGATTGGAGCATTATCGATAATGGTCTCTATAATACTGTATTTGCTGGACAAAAAGTGCTGGCTTGTTCCGTCTGCAACAATTCGACTCACGCTACCTCGCTGTGCCCTGTGGCCCAGCAGAATCTGGGGGGTAATTACAACAGCCATATCCAACGCCAGAATAAGCAAGCAAGCCATAATTTCGGTAGCCCAGACGCAGCTAGCAGCTCAGGTAGCCTAGGACGGCCCCGCCACTACTTTAAGGGTATGGAGATATGCAATAACTTTAACCAGGAGAGGGGCTGCATGCGCCGTAGGTGTGGTTTCGCTCAAGTCTGTCTGTCCTGCAGGGGCTCGCATGGAGCTTCGATGTGCAAATCTGCTAATGCGAACAAAAAGGATTCAACTCAGCAGTCTTTACTGCAGTTAGACGAATGCAGAGCCTCGACTCCAATCGACGTTGCAGCACTTACGGAGGAACTCCAGACTTTTCCCGATCGTCTTGCAGTTCGGGAGCTCATCGATGGCTTGTCGTTTGGCTTCCATACTGGTGTAGAGAACATTACTACGCAGCGCTTAGAGTGTGGTAATCTCCTCTCCGCTAGGCGTGAACCAGATGTGGTCGATGATCTTATCCGAGACGAGCTTCAGAAAGGCTACCTCCTGGGTCCCTTTAAGAGTCCTCCCTGCAAGTCAGTCCGGGTCAACCCAGTTGGGATCGCTACTGGCAAATTCTCTAATAAAAAGACTCATCGTAGATATATCTGCTCCTCACGGCGATGCAGACAACTGTAGCATTAATGACTTAATTGACAAATCGAAATTTTCACTTTCCCATACCCGTGTCGATGCCATTCGTATCATTGCACTGATTGGCACGCAAGCCAAACTTTGTAAAACCGACATTACAGATGCATTCAAACTTGTACCTATTCGGCCAGACCTGTGGCATCTGCATGGCATTCGCTGGAAAGGACTTTATTATTTTTATGTTCGACTTGTTTTTGGTTGTAGGTCAAGCCCGAAGAATTTTGACAAGCTCGCATCTGCCTTGTGTTTGGCGTTGACGCGGAACTACGGCATTGAAAATTTACTCCATCTTCTCGATGGCTTTCTTGCTATTGACAGTGATGACTGTAGGGCTCACCGTACGATGGCTACGATCACCTTTGTGGTCAAGAAGCTCGGAGTCCCCCTTGCGCCTCACAAGACAATTGCCCCAACTGCTGTTTTGGAATTCCTTGGGATAACTCTGGATTGCCTGAAGATGGAGGCGTGCTTGCCGCAGGATAAAACGACTAGGATTGGTGCTCTGCTGCTTTCCTTCCATCGAAGGAAGAAATGTACAAAGAGGGAACTTCTGAGTCTGTTGGGCCATCTTAACTTAGCCTCCCGCGTCATTCCTGCAGGCCGTTCGTTCGTCAGTCATCTGCTCTCCTTGGCGAGGAGTGCGAAATGCCTGCACCACCGAGTCACCCTTACTGCGGATTGTAGGCGAGACTTGCAAGCCTGGGGCACCTTCCTATGTGACTGGAACGGAGTCTCAATTTTCCAGGATAACGAAATCTCAAGAGCCCCAGACTTGGAAATTTTCACCGACGCATCCTCGTTGGTAGGCTTTGGTGGTTACTTCGCAGGACTGTGGTTCGCCAGCCGGTGGCCAAATGAACTTCTTCCCATGCCACCAAGGACTGGTCGATGGCTCTCCTGGAACTGTACCCCATTGTTGTTGCAGCCATGCTGTGGGGCTCTAGCTGGGGAAGAAAAGATTCTTTTCCTGTGTGACAACGCTGCTACAGTGTTTATTATTAACAAAGGACGTTCCCCAATTCCTGCGATCATGTGCTTAATGAGACGACTGACTTTATGTGCGCTTTATGGCAACTTCACCATTGCTGCCGCCCATGTACCCGGAACCAATAATCTAATCGCTGATTCTTTGTCTCGATCGCAGATGGACAAGTTCCGTCAGCTTGGTCCCCAGGCTCGTCTTCTCCCGGCACGCTGCTCAGCATTTTCGGGTGTGGTCATGGCATTGACCATCACAGTGAATTACCTGTTCGCTAATGCTCTGGGAGAGAGGACTCGGCAAGCGTATGGAACTGGTTTTCGGCACTATGTAGCCTTCTTCACACTCGGCAAGCGTATGGAACTGGTTTTCGGCACTACGTAGCCTTCTTCACCAATTACGGCCTCTTGAGTAACCAAGACTTTCCTCGTGTGTCAGAGCATCTGTTGGTTTATTTCGTCGCGCACTGTTTCCGTACGCTCCGCTTGCAGTACAGTACTGTTAAGCTTTATCTCTGTGGCGTCAGGTTCGCGTTTATCAAACGTGGTCTCCCGAACCCTCTGTGCGATAGAACTGGTTCCATGCATCCTGGGCTGGCCACTGTGCTTCTTGCAGTGAAGCGATGTGCTACTTCATCGACTCACCTGCGACTTCCCATCACTTTCGGACTGCTGCACGACCTGGTGGTACTTTATCGACGAGGCTTTTTCACTCCATTCACAAACTTGATGATGGAAGCGGCGTGTGCTACGGCCTTTTTCGCCTTCCTCCGTTGTGGGATATTTACAGTGAATGCCCCGTTCGACCCCTCTTGTCACCTCACTGTCGCGTGTTTGAAGTTTGTGGGGAACAAAACCGCCGTGCTGACCCTGCAGGCTTCTAAGACAGATCCATTTCGCCAGGGGGTGGTCATCTTAACTCTTCTGTATGGCATTACCTACTTGCCCAGTGCATCCCCTATCAACCTACCTGCTGCATTGCAGCGTTCAGTGGGTGCGCGACACGGACCCTCTTTTCGTTGACGACAGCGGTAGGCCACTTTCCCGAACTTGCTTTATCAATAATCTCCGGCAAGCCTTGGCTAGGTTGGGTTTGGACGAAGGCAAGTACTCAGGCCACTCCTTCCGTGTTGGGGCGGCGACTTCGACTGCCAAGGTGGAAGACCGTCTGATTCAGACTCTGGGTCGGTGGTTATCGATGTGCTACACACGCTACATTCGCTCGGACATGCAGTCACTCCGCGGGGCCCAACTTCAGATGTGCCTGCCTCCTGTATAGCAGTGTGGTAAAGTTCCCCATATTTCCGGCTCAGCATTTATATATTTGGCTGTGTTGTACACCTACCTTTCATTGCTTGATCATAACACCTTCATTCTACTGACATATTCACTTGACGTGTGTTTCGGTGCTTCTTGCGTGTGCTGCCGTTTAGGCTCGTGCTAGTGTGTGCCATTAGTTTATTATTGCTAGCCTACTTTCAGTGCTTCGTCAGGTGTGTCCTTTTGGTGCTGCTCATGTTTTGTATGGCCTTTCAGGCTTGTGCTTGTGCCGTGGGGACACTTAGGATAATAATGTTGTTACTTGCCCACTAGTAATCCTTCATCGTGACGTAAATAAGCGTAGCACTTAGCAATGCTTCCATGTGGCCAAGTTTCAGTGTACTGGTTACTATTTTTGGCTGTCGCCCCAGTGCCGACATATCAGTGTGTGAGTGCCCTTGTATGGTTTCACCAGGCCTAGCTCATTAAGTTAGCCTTGGGTACTGACACCTTACCTTACCCTCCAAAAAGGGCAATAAGAGCGTACTTTTTTTTGGGGGGAGGGGGGGCCCTCGGTTACGCCTCATTTTGGGTCCTTTGTCCATTCCTGCCGCAGCAGGAACTGGACTTTGCCGGCCCCCAAAACACACAATCAGATGGACCACACCGGCTGCGGGTGCCGTACAGAACAACTGTTCGTCAATGCATCCTGCGGTCCAGCTCGGGTGTCCATCGGAGGCGTTCTGTTAACCTAGGTGGTCTCTCAGAGGCGCCCCCATAGTTGCCAAAGTTTTTATGTATTGTCGTTTGTACTGCATTAAAAGAAGACACCTCACTTGAATCGTGTCCCGTGTCACTACGTAAAGCTGAAAATAATTCTTTTTTTAAAATAATATGGGTGTTATCAGTTAGACATACCAGATTTTGGAGTTGGCTAATTACTCCAACAGTTGACTACCTCCTCCAGGTGGGCTTGCTACTGCTGCTGTGACAATGCAAAGGCAATGTTTACTAGTCAAAAAACGAATTAAGGGAGCAGATTATCAGTTTCTCCAATAAAATGATTGGATACTTCAAAGGCACTCAACATTTACCCAGTGAAGTAAATAATCGGATCTTTTTCCAGAAATTAAAAAGTTCAAAGGTGAACATTTTAACGTTTGCAGCTTCGTGCGTTAGGCCTAACTCACTCACCACCTGCGATAGGGAAAGCAAGCCAGTTACACCTAATCTATGCGGTTGATGTTTTTTTTGCGGTTAGGCAAGGTAAGTTTGATAGATCATAAAAAAAATGTAATGAATTCAAGCTGTTTTTGTGGAAATACCTTTTTTAATTATGATTCTTCCGCGGAGAAATGAGCCAACTTTCGGTACAACTCGACTGGTCATTAGCGCTAGATTTGTGCTCCCCGATAGAGGTTTCGACTTTGGGCATCTTCGTTTCGTATTCTTCATATTTTTGTATGATAATTAACAATATAATTATTTTGTCTGCAATTTTTTATACTCTTAGACCGCTTAGATATTTTACTAAGATTTTATTAAGAAGCAAAGAAAAAGAAAGTTTATTATTTGTGTAGATTCGGTTTAAAATAATTACCGGATCCGGATCTATCCGGACTCCGTCGATCCCTACTTACTATGAAGTTTACATTACGATCGGGAGCTACTCGTTCGTTACATACCACACTCATTTTCAATAAGTCAGATACTTGTTAGCAAATTTTCGACAGTATGTAATCAGTGGGTGGTAGGGCTGTGTTCATCTGTCTGCTTCAGGTTCAGTTCATATTCTTCTCACTTCTTCTTTGTTTGTGGTTTTGAAATTTGGCACTTGCTTTAGCCCTCTGCAATGGTGTTGCCGTTCATTCCAAAGCTTCCAGAGTCTAGCGCTAAAGTCTTTGTTGACTAGATGACTAATGCTGGTGTGCGACAGTCCTTATAAATTCATAATTGTGGTGTTTATTGTTGCATGTTCCTGGATAGCTAGGGATTCTAGACCACACAAAATGCAAGCCGCTCCTTGTGTTTGAAACCAGGCGAGTTTTAGTATTTTTCCAGTTAATACTAGTGTGGTACATAATGAACAAGTAGTTCCCGATCGTAAAATTCCTTAAGGAAGGTTTAAGGATAGAGTAGGAGGGGCTTCAATTAATTTTGGTGTGGGGATCAAGATTACATTCTTTGGATTTGCGAATTGGTATGTGTGGTATTGGAGGCATTACCTCTTTTGGGAAGGGTTGCAGGAGGGAAGGGGGGGGGGTTGCTGAGGGCAGGTTTCTCTTTGTGGATTAGGATATACCGATGTGGTATAATGCTAATTCCGATATCAGATTTTGATGTTAAAATACGTTGGCAGATGTCTGATTTTGATAACTAGTGGTCGTATGTTTAAGAAAGCGATGTGAAACCAAGATACATACCTCTTTGAGGTAGGAAAAAAATGAGTCTTCACTTTTATCCAAAATACTTTTCTTTAGATATTTGCTTAAATGGTCGATTCAATGCTCTGTGCCCAAACCTTAAACTTGTGGTAAACTTATAAGGAACTCGGTTTTAAGGAATTATTGCTTTGAAAGAGCAGATTGCAAACAACAATTCCAATAGCTTTAGTGGTATTCTCTCCCGGATATAAAGAATTTTCGATTATAAGGAACCATTTTCACTGTCCCTTGAGGTTCTTTGTAAGCGTTATCGACTGTATTGAGAAATAATGGCACACATCCCACCAAACCAGTCACAGTGGCAACGCTCAGTTAAGTCCAATAGGTTTCTGTTAACCAAATACTCCAATTTAAATCCTACCGCTGGCGTAAACCCTCCCCAGTGGGCTGGGGTCGTCCCCAGTTGGTGCATGCTCATACCCTTTGGGCTTACCTGTTGAGTTTTATGACTTTCGTAACTAGATCAGTTGGATTGGAACTTACCCAACGACCTTCTCTCACTTGTTGCCACTCTTGCTCATGCGTGGTACTAGGATCTAGCAGTCGTGGAGTATGTTGTTGTAGAGGAAGCAAGACTTTTTAACTATGTCAGGAATTATGAATGCAGACAATAATGGAAAAATTTAATTGGTAGGTATTCAGGTATTCTGTAGAAAAACGGATTGTAAAAGAACTATTTGCTGGAAACTGTAAACTAACTAACCCTGAAATTGAATGTTTAAATTAACTATTAAGTGTATAGTTCTGACGTTTTAACATCTGCTGCCTAACTGATGACCTATGTAACCAAAAAGGCAGATTTCCCATGTCAACATTGGTGCATGTCCAGTTTTGAAATGCAAAGGATTTGGAGCTGAAGTGGTGGAAATTTTGTGTATTGGGATCTGTTCTGTGTCATGGTGACAAGTTTTAAGGTCGGGATCTGTGTGGTTTCTGTACCTATAGGTCTAATAGAACTGGTGTGTGTCTGTGTTTGTTCACCACTGTAGAGCTCAAATGTGTGTCATTAGCCATCTTTCAGCAAAAAGAGCCAAAATTTGCTGCACGATGGCTTAAGAAAGTAATGATGCCAGTAGAAATTACAACAGAGAAAAGTATTCTGATCAATTGTATTCCGAGTAAAATTATTCCAAGTAATTACATACCGTAAATCGTGTATTAAACGCCCATGGGCTTGTAAAATTAATTTGTTTAAAATTGGGGGCGTTAAAAACAAGTATTATCTATTTTCTAAACTAATTTCTATCCAGGCAGGGAGTTTTCTATCACGGAAAAGTCGGCAATAATGTGGTCATTTGCGTGCGTGATCTGGATTCAATCTAGCATTAACACAATTTTTTTTTCTTATTTATTCACAAATTTAGGTTCTTGTATACTTTCTCCTCCAAAATGTAACATAATTCGTAGCTAAAACTAATTTCTAACCATACAAACTTTCGGTAACATAAGCGTAACAAGATCGTAAACAACTTCGGAAATATTAGGCCTAACGATCGATCATTAACGTGCGTAATCTGGATTCAGTCTAGCAAAAACACAATGCCTTTATTCTCATTTATTAACAAATTTAGTTTATTAAATTGTCCTCCTTCCAATATCTAACATAATTCAAAGTTAAAACTAATTTATGATCACCACCAACCTTGAAAACAACAACGCGATTGACGGCCGTGAAGCACATTGTATGACGGCAATTTCCAAAAAAAAGATACGGTTGACGCCCGAGATCCGAACTGACCATTTAAAAAAAAGATTTTTTTTTTTACGTGGTAACTCTGATCTCACGCGTCAGCCGGATCATTTTTTTGGAAATTGCCGTCAACACAGAATGTGCATCACGGCCGTCAATCGCGTTGTTGTTTTCAAGGTTGGTGGTGATCATAAATTAGTTTTAACTGTGAATTTTGTTAGATATTGGAAGGAGGACAATTTAATAAACTAAATTTGTGAATAAATGAGAATAAAGGCATTGTGTTTTTGCTAGACTGAATCCACATCACCCACGTCAATGATCGATCGTTAGGCCTAATATTTCCGAAGTTTCCGTGATTACAAATGCTCCCGTGAATCGTGTTGAATAAAGTTGATTTTGTTAAATGTATGAAGCTGTTATTTAATTTTGACACAGAAAAACCAAGATTAAGTGGATGAAACGCTGATTTCGTTAAAACTTTAGTTAAATTTGCCACTGAAAATCGATTATTTTTAAGGGGTGGGCGTCAACAACAGTTTATTACGATTTTTGACTTTCAAGCATTTTAGGGGGCTGGGCGTTTAATACGCGATTTACGGTAATTGCTGGTAGTACTGATTACTGTACCGTAATCTAGTTACTAATTAACACTGCTCCTGTGAATCGTAGTTAGACTCGTCGTGCAAAAAAACTGATAGCTTGCTATCGCAATGAAAACTTAGTTGTCGCTTCAAAAAATTGGAAGCTAGGCTTTCCTGGCAAATTTTGTTAATAATCTATTAAAAATAAACATTGCCTGTATTCAGGTTGCCAGTATGTTTCGTGATCCAGAGAGCAGTTAGAAGTTGTGATGAAGTTGAGTGATTAATTAGGCTTAACACCGTTTGCCTTTCAAAGCAAACTCGGGGTTCGCACAAGCCTGGAAAAGGCTTGAAAAGGCTTGAAAAATGGCAAAGTGTTTTCCAGACCTGGAAAAGGCTTGAATTTTGGCCTGTGACTTGAAAAGGCTTGAATTTTCGTATTAGTAGTAGCCACTACCGTTATTTTTTACCAACTCAGAAATAGTGTTATCATGTCTTTATTGCCGTACAAGTGATTTAAAATGTGCTGAAATATTGATGATCGTCAATAGCGCTCCCGCCATAGTGGTCTCCTAACCGGCCGTTCACAAAAGGGGCGCAGTCACTAGTTCGTATGGAGGCGGCCTTGACTCGCGTCACGTGACGTCACGGGATGACTGGCCCCAACGCGTTCAAAAGTAAAGCGCTACGAATGAACCTATCTTGAGCTCGCCATACTAAAGAAGACACCAACGGCTTTTGAAACAGAGCAGTTTATTCGAGAGGAATAAGCCTATGAATGTTAAAATTAATTATATGTGCACTGATGACAGCAGGAAAGGGGATTTCCCTGCGATTCCAAGATTTTAAACGCTATATGATGGCGGCCGGACGTTGTTACGATCCCTCAAATCAAGCACTACTTTCATCAAACCAAAGCAATTTCACGTCAGTTTTCACGACACCAGCAACAAAAATTCGAATTAAGGTAATAAAATGAGGTTATGATAACGCCTACTGCAAGATTTACTGCCTGCATAGGCCGATTTTGACCGAATGTCAACATTGATCGTTCATAGAGCTTTAATTTTTTTTCGTCATGCATGCTTACAGGTACCATTTTAGCTATATTAGGCCTATATTAGGCCTATATTAGGCCTATATTAGCTATATTAGGCCTATATTATTGACAAAATATTTTAATTGTATTCAATTCTTCAATGACTGTCCATCGTGAAATTATAAATAAAAATTCCGGAGTTAAGCAATACAGGTTTTCCCACGACGTGTTTTTTTTCTGAATTTTTCCTTGCATGCAGTATGGCTGGTTTATTAACATGCATTAATCGGATTATCCGAATCTTTGTTGTTATATCCGAACTACCCTTGGTACCAGTCAGGGGCCAGAGATTATTATGTCGCTGGGGCGAGGCAACACTTTTGTAACCAGGCTGGAAGGGGGGG
>JAHWFP010053009.1:4971-16888 GCA_023313725.1 Lithobius niger | reverse complement strand
ACCATATATTAGTTTTTTCTTTCAATCAATCAGTACACCTGGAACTGTTCCTGATTTCCAAAAATGTAGTAAATGTTTCCTTAAACTAAATTTATAAATTAAATCGTAGTTACATCAAAAGTTGATTAAAATTAAGGGCACAAAATTAATAAGAGAAAAAATTCAAGTTGAATTTTACGTTAGAACACGATGCATTGCTGAAATCGTGTGATGAATGGAGTGGTAGCGTAGCAAGTTCTAAATTGTAACTACATAAAGACGATTACGCTGAAATCGAAATATGTAGATTAATGCAGTGGCAAGAATTTATAATAATTTATCGCACAGCAGAATTCGTTTAAAGTAGTTAATAAATCTTTGTAAGTGTGGTGTTAATGTACTAAATTAGGCTTAAATACTATGAGAGGTTCGACAGGCATATAAACGTTAATAAAGCATTATTGATCATGCCTGATCTCGAGCACAGTAGTACACACGCAGAATAAAATGGCTGCAGGTTATAATAAATGGGTACAGTATTAAGCTTGTCGAAGTTTTGTAGACATCAGAACTTACTTTTAGGCCATCGTTTATACACTGCTAGATTTTTAATTCAGCTTTATTCTCCTGTACACTCATAGAATTCAGAGCTACTTTCAGGAAATTTATATATGTATATGAACTTGTCAATTTTAGAACTTGTCAATTTTAGTTTACATAGTCGTAGTTTCACACCCTATTTACAGGCAATCGAAAACTCCTACAGTATATTAACGTGCGTTCACATGCCTACTTGCAAACAATTAAAATTCCCTGTGCATGTTAAATATTTTCAACTTTCGTTATTACTGTTGTTAATAAAATTTGTAATTGGAGAAAAAATCTCATAAAGTTTAATTTCAAATGTTATGTGGTTGGTATAAATAATAACGTTATATTTAAATGATTATTTAAGTAAATATCAAACGTCTAAAACTAAATGCAAGTCGTCAGAAAACCTTTTTCATTTACACTCTCCTGCCACTCACAAATCTAATCTGCAAAATTCTGGTTAAAGTAGTTGTAGGCATATTTTGAAAAAAAAAAGCAAGCCTCTTGACTGGATTTGATCTTTTGGCACACAGGGAAAAGAAGATGCATCAGAGGCCAATATTGGATTGATGCTATTCATCAAACGACTCACGAGCACAAGTGTTGGGATCGATGTATCAGGCTTCTTTATGATCAATAAAACGTTTCTTCTGACGGTAAGTAGCTGGTGAGTGAATTGTTCTGATCTATAAACAGGCTCAAATCTTTCTTGCCAAGGCAGGGTACATTATTGCAAAACATAAAAACCCCACTTTCCTAATTATAAATTCTATTTTAAGTTGCTAATACGTAGGCATCTGACACACAAACTACTGTTTACAAGGTCATAATAAAACCAATCATTTAGGCTTTCTGAATACAATATTCGTCTAAACCATTCAGTTTTGAACTAGAGGTATTGCTTCTTTGAAAATTACAATCAGTAACTCGTGAAGTGACGTCAAGGCAGCAATACATTATACCAATATTACAAAACAATAATATAAAATTATCGAAACTGACACCACATGGCAGGAATCAGACGGTGTTTATACTGGTTTCATCATGAATACGATAGGATTTAAGTCTAATCATTAAGTTAATATCCTTATCCCCCTATGCTAAAGGCTATGATAGTAGTACGTCAAAACACTATGGGATATCACCATGTGAAATTAGGCTTATGTCTGCATGTGATTATTATTATTTTATTTTATTTAGATTAATCATTATTGACTAAGCAATCCATATGCAGTGTGTAGAAAGCCATGTTTACGTAGGTCATGGAATGATTAGGCTTCTGTCGTATGTCAATATTACAATAATAATAAACTTTTGACCATTAAAATCTGTAAACGGCAAGGAAGGAAGAGCTTTCATCCACTTACTCCAGCCCAAATACATTTACAAAGACGTACATACTGCAGGACAACAGACATGAGTCAAAGCAGTAAAAATAGGACAAGCAAAATAAAATCACACTTTCAATCATATTATTATTATTTATTTAGATTAATCATTATTGACTAAGCAATCCCTATGTAGTGTGTAGAAAGCCAAACTAACTCATTTTTTCGTAGGGCACGGAGTGATTAGGCTTCTATATGATTGTTATTTTTTTAAATTTAGAATAATCATTATTGACTATGCAATCCCTATGCAGTGTGTACAAAGCCAAAATAACTGATTTTGCGTAGGATGGAGTGATTAGAAAGTCACTAATAGGAACCCCAGGCGCCCTTTGGCAGACCATCAGCTATACCAATAATTCTCTTCCTATTATAGTATTTACACAATAGGTCCCTGAATCACAAACTCTCCTTAACCTATCTAGCTCTGTGATTCGTTAGTAGTTGCACCAGGTTGGTATCAGATCTGCCATACAAATAATATGCAAATGGTGAAACCTTGTGTACATTTGACTAAATTTCGAACCATCCTAGGTCTAGAAACTTGCGGTTCGAAACATTTTCTTTAACAGATTTAGAACATCTAATTAGCCAACGTTCAAAAAAATGCAATGAAATTTTATTTTAATGAAAATTTAGAATACAGGTGACACGCAGATTATTATTTTCACCTCAAACGCGACAAAGGCTATGGTAGTAATACGTTTACCTACTAGGACTTTAGGATTAATCAGGACGAAAACCCAGATGAGCTCGGCAAACGATAAATAAAAACGGATGCAAACTTATTTTCTTTTCCTTTTGGACTTAAATGTCAAACTGCCTGAGTGGGAAATTGAACCCACGACCTATGAAACCAAAACCCGAAGTCCTGCCACTAAGCCGTATTGACAGGGTATGGCTTAGCATGTGCATGGTAAATGTTGTCTATGGACGTTTCTTTTATCCGGCCGAGTCAGTATGGTTTAGTGGTAGGATTTCGGCCTTTGGTTTCAATGGTCGAGGGTCGTGGGCAGTCAGACGTTTAAGTCCAAAAGCAACGTAAATGGCCAGTATACGTATTTATTTTAAGTCTTGTGATGATCCATGAGCTATTACTGTTGTATTTATTTAAGGTATTTGACTAGTACCACATACAATTACTGGCTTTAATATAGTCTTTGGCATCAGATTGGCTCTAAAACTGATTAGTTGCTGCAATAACCATAACCGTTAGTCATTAGACAACTATTCTGCCAAGAGCCTTAAACACAAAAGTGTGAAGTTTCCATTATACGTTTTGGATTTCCATTAGTTTCTACCAGACTTGTTTTAATTTTTCAGCTCACTGGAACTTTGGTGACGTATGCTGTTGTGTTATACCAGATGTAAAGAACCGGAACAGCAAGTATAGCCTAACAAAAGTAAAAACGTCAGTCGGATTAATAAGATCAGTAAGAAAGAACGCAGACAAGTCTAACCACACTGGAGATTGACGATATATTTATATAAAAATTTATGAATAAAAACAATTAAAAAGTTCTACCTAATTCCTAAATTAGGTAGAAGTTTTTAATTGTTTATAATGCAATCGAAATCCAGTTTTAAAAAAAAAAACTGAAAAGGACAACACAATTTTTGCTTGGCGAATTATACGTATTGTGTTGTCTGATGCGGGCAGAACCCATAAGTTAAGCAAACAATGTACAGTGAGCACTGGTTCTTAATTCGGCTTTGGACACTACTGGCATTGGTATCAGGTAAGGTGGCTTTGCCAGTGGACAAGTTTCCATATCGTTAAAGTCGGTATGGTAGTTAGTGATCTGTGGATGGGCTGGTTCGCTGGTTCGAATTCGAGTCACATCACTTGAATGAAACCTAACTGTATAAACGTGGATTATTGTGCTATGTTATTTCTACAGTGTGATTTTCCAATTCACCTTTATACAATGATATGTTCTGGTGTCAACAGTCCTGGGGTTTCACCTTTGCCATAAGCTAAAGTCTTATGAAAAAAAAGACAAAGCACTTTAGTCTGCAGAACTTGTTATATGGTCTTAGGTATGATTACTTTATGTATCATTACTTAATGGTTAGCACTTGTATCCACTCACTATCACCACGAATAAAAATAGAAAAATAACAATATGTGTTTCTGTTCAATTGTCGTCATTCAGAATGATTAATTTTATACTTCTGAGGCGGTCTGTTATCACATGAAACAATTGTTGTTTTGCGGACTCTGTTGTGCTTAATTAGGATCCACCCAAAACCAAAACTGGTAAGTGAAGCCGCCAAGTTTACAAAAAGGTCGGCCTTTCAAAGTAGTGATATCACTCAACCAGGGAAAGGCCGCCAAGGTTAATCCTTTTAGCTAAGTTAATCGTTAATCGTTAAACCTGAAACAATGTGGGGGTGAGAAATCGCCCCCTGCTGTAAAACCAACTGCCGAATCCATCTTGCGGTTCGGCAGTTGGTTTTATACGCATTATCACAAATGACCTTGACCTAATTAAAGCACTTTGAAAAATTAACCAGCACTGCAACAACATTATTTTACAGAACTTGAAAATCGGTTCGGTGGTTCGATCTCCCGGTGAGAGCAAAGAGTCGTAACAACATTAATGATTTCTGCCCAGTGCTCTGCAATAATAATTGCTCTGCCAACGAGAATACTGTAGTCACATTAAAATCGTGTTCAAGAGGCCCTAGTCGGTGTCAACACCTACATTATAAGCTATACAAATTGAACGTCGGTATATTGATTTGATCTCTAGGTGAGAGCAAAGGTTCTAGCCCATTTGGCTTTCCGTGTCAAGAATAGTGTAGTTACATTAAAATAGCTGGCAAAAGCCCCTAGGCCTTGATCAGACCTACGTTTTAAGCTATAGAACTTGAAAATCGGTTCTGTGGTTCGACCTCCAGGCGAGGACAAAGAGTCCTAACAGCAACTTTAGTGATTTCTGCCCAGTGCTCTGCAATAATAATTGCTCTGCCGACTAGAATACAGCAGTCACATTAAAATCGGGTTCAAAAGGCCCTGGTCAGTGTTAATACCTACATTTTAAGCTACACAAATTGAAAATTGGTTCATTGGTTCGATCTCTAGGTAGGAGCAAAAGTTTTAGACCATTTGGCTTTCCGTGTCAAGAATATTGTAGTTACGTTAAAATAGCCTGCGAAAGGCCCTAGGCCTTGTCCATACCTACGTTTTAAGCTATAGAACTTGAAAACTGGTTCAGTGGTTCGATCTCGAGGTGAGACCAAAGAGTCACAACAATAACATTAATTATTTCTGCCCAGTGCTCCACACTAATAATTGCTCTGCCGACGAGAATACTGTAGTAACATCAAAATCTTGTTCAAAAGGCCCTGGTCGGTGTTAATACCTACAATTTAAGCTATACAAATTGAAAATCGGTTCATTGGTTCGATCTGTAGGTGAGAGCAAAAGTTCTAGCTCACTTGGCTATCCGTGTCGAGAATATTGTAGTTGCATTAAAATAGCATGCGAAAGGCCCTAGACTAATCTTGGGAACCACAGCTCAGTAGCATATTCTATGATTGGTCTAAACAACGTCAGAAACAGTTTTAAATATACAGACTGATGTGTGGAGGAAAAAGTGCAGTTTCTAAGAAACATGATACCAGTTGTCTTATGGACAATGTAATTAATGTGCGTGTCGAATTTTAAATCTGCTGTAATTATAACACCAAGATTGGTAACCTGCGTTAATTTTGGGAACTCATTCTGACCCCAATACTAAGTTATTCATGCGTTATGAATACCAAAATGCATGACACCGGATTTACCCGAATGGACTTGCAATTGACAGGTGGAAAATCAAGAAAAAATATTATAGAGTTGGACTTGGAATATCATATTTTCATTGTTGGGACGATATAGACGTTTAATTGTCGTGTCATCGGAGAATTTAGCTAGTAATTCTGGAAATTTTTGCCCAAGTTTATTGAAGAATAGAAGGAATAAAAGTGGACGGAATACAGAACCCTGCACTACTCCACTGGTAACCGGTGAGGGGGTTGAATAGTTGGCAAGTATTATTACCGGTCGGCGTCTGTCAGTTAACCATTCTTGTATTGACTTTAGAATTGGTCCAAAAATACTATATTGCTGAGAAGAGTGTATCAGTAGGGTGTGGTTTTACCTTGTCGAATGCCTTCATAATGTCGAAGTAAACAGCGTTGATCGGTATATTTTGATCCATGCTGTAAAAAAGATTGCTATAAAAAGCTAAGAGATTGATAATGGAAAAATTTGCACGAAATCCATGTTGATTATTATTAAGTAAGTATTGTTGTGTTAAAAGTTTGGTTACGGTACTGTGAGTGTTCTGGTGAGTTGCGTAATCTTTATGTTTTGAGGCACATAGCGATAGGCAGAGGCCTCACTAAAATTGCATTATGGTTACGTATTGTGACAAAACTATTTCGAACAATTTACCGAGATGACAGGTGATACTGATTGGCCTATAGTTGAGTGGGTTCGAGTGATCACCTTTTTTGAAAATGGGTGTGATGAAGGCATTTTTCCAAATCGGTGGCACAAAGCAGGATAAAACATTATTAAACAAGCGGCTACAGCGACTACGTAGTCGTATCCGGTCTTCTATACAGTTTTGCCACTACCAATAGTGAGGCACACTTCTCTATCACGCATTGCAACAGCTATCTCTATTATATAATCTAAAAACAGTAACCATCAGAATTGCCTGTTACAAATGTGTTAGCTTTTAAGCTTATTTTACGTTATAGGCATAATTGTCAGCGTTTAGGCCTAATTTACAACTATAATTTTGTAAGCAGCAACTAACTGAGATTTTGATTGTATACAGTAAGCCTATTCATTTTTGCAACACGGTATGCCTCCGCGCACACAGTTACAGTGTTACAACGTATTGCGCAACGTAGCCTATATAGACCAGTGGTAGTAGGGAAGGGACAGGAGTAACGCTGCATCAGCGACTTGTAGCAACTATTGACGTTGCCATGGTAACGTGGTTTTAGACCTAATTTTCATTTTTTAGGCCTAATTTTTTTAACGGTAGTTTTAGTTTCGTAAGTAGCAGATAGGCCTATAATGGAGAATTTGGTTCGATCGTAAGCCTATTCATTCATGCAACAATGCGACAAGACTCTTTTCAACGAAGCTAAAATATTTTTGTTTCTACAGCTGCGTTAAGTCAAATCTTTAGGATTTCAATTCGACGATGAAATGCTATTATTATTTAATTTAGTTACGTCGAAGAAGTCTATTAGCTATAAGGAGGCAACGATGTTTTAATTTGCCATGTTATTTAATTAACTTTTGACACTGAATCGAACGTTGTTAACAGTGGTCGTCAATTTCTGGTACCGTAGCGAAGTTGAAAAAAAGCGGACAAAGTCGTTGCAATAGTCTTCTCAGGCGGTACAGCTGTTCAGAACACTAAAATGGGCGTAATTTGTGGTACCAAGATGTGTTTACTGAAAATAAGAGCAACGACATTCCCGTCAGGGCCCAGAGATGCATTCTGTTTAAGTAAAGGATAATGACCGAAAATCGAGGGCAATCTTAAACAATGCACGAGGGCACGGAGCGCCCTAGGGTAATTGTTTAAGATTACAACGAGGTTTTCGGTTATTATCCGTTTTAATGCCTGTCTGAGCCAGCACAAGATAATTGTGGCATGTTCAGAACAAAAATGGCTCTCATCTTGTTATCGTCTTTGGATTCTGTAAGTGATAACGAAAACGACGTCGAAATACCATACGGCTCACAAGCAGGTAACTATCGTTTTGACGAATTTGATGAGTATGTTTGTACAATATCACCACCTAAGTTTACATCGTTCTTGGATTCCAGTGATGACGACTAAGCTGTTAAAAATGAAAACTTTAACAGAGCCATGAAACATGATCAAAACATGATCAAACATGATCATGAAACATGATCAAACATGATCATGAAACATGATCATGAAATTGATCATGAAACATGATCATGAAATTGATCATGAAACATGATCATGACACAGGAAACATGATCAAAGCCATGCGTAGCTGAAAATACCGTGAAAAAAACTGAATCGACCAAAAAATTGTATAATACTTGGGTGACATCTGCTGCAGGTAATTGCAGTGCTGCAAGCAAGTCATTTGTAGATATGACTGTGGTTGAAATTAATTCCGTATTCTGCAAATTTTTTTCAGAAATTCGTCGCTTGATGGTGGTGAATACCAACCAAACACTTTGCACGAAATTGTAGTTTTTCTTCAACATTGGCTACAAGACGAAGGACTAGTAGTGGCGTTACTGCAAGATAGTGAATTTAAGCCAGTGCAGTGCACCCTTGACGTTTTAATGAAAAAATTGACAAAGGAAGGGGTTGGTTTGGTTAAAAAACACGCTGAACCATTCACCAAAGTCGAACTGGTCATTCTCTAGGAACAACAGCATAATTTAGGTGTACACAACCCAAAAGCACTTTTAAATGTATTTTTGCGTTGTTTGGCCTTATAGTTCATGCCTTGTAACATCACCTTTACCAAGCTCGACCAACACATTAACACACAGTTTAAGGTTACAACTACAAACGTTATGTCGATGACATTTATCTATCACCAATTGAAACAGTATTACCATCAAGAGATATAACGTTAAAAATGGAAAGCCAGTACAGTGCACATAAAATGCACAATTTGCGACATTTGGAGGAAATCCACTCTTTGTTATGAAGCATCAAAGCCATTTGTTATGAAGCCAAAGCCAAGTTAACACCTTCAAATATGTAAAAACGGAAAAACTCAAAGCACGTGAATAAAAATATCAAATAAAAATGTATCTATGGCAGCTTAGAATATGCCATTAGGGAACATGACCTTTTACCTGCTAGATGGGATTTTATATAAATTTTCCCAGGTGAGAGAAATTGGAGATTGGCGATAAACATTTTTTGTAAAGTTGTGACATATTGTTTTAATGTGTAGTTTTTCAGCAGAATAAGGTTGTGTATAGGAGGATTTTGCGTGTGAGCTTCAAGATTTAACCATGCTTCATAATGTGTTCTGTGAAATAAAATTCTTGTGTCCTCAAGGTCAAGGGTGCGCTCTGTTTATTTTGTGCTGGACGAGTGAGTATGTTTGATTCTTATTTTTGACGTTAAATTAGTGGCCCGATATTCTTTTGTTTAAATTCTGCTTGGTCGTTATAGTGTGTCCGTGTACATCTTTTTTTGCATGGAATTTGATACACGTTATTGGAAGTGTTTTGTCTTTAGATTTCTGATCGACTGGCATACTTGGGTAGTCGATGTAATGTTTGTGTATGAGAAAGAGACCAGTGGGGCGAGCAGTTTCTAATAATGTGTGGGGCGAGCAGTTTCTAGTAATATGTGGAGCCAGCAGTTTCTGGAAGTTTTCAGTGCATTCTCTTAATAATGAAATACTAAGAAAGTTTTTACGTTTTGTTTTTCGTATATTTTATTGAAAAACATAGTTTGTGAATGACTAAGCTTACCAAGAATTGGAGGAGGAAGTCTTTTTCAATGTATTTGTGCAAGAGTAGCTTACACAATTTCCTGTTGTAGGCAAATTCGTCTGTATAGTGTGTGAAAAAATTTTGTTAATGACAACGGTTTAATGCCGTTGTCATTAACAAATTTTTTTCACACACTATTACAGAAACGTTGTAATTAACGATATCAATAGGTTTTGTTCACAAACTACAAATAAATAATTGCTGCAATGTGAAACTGCGTAGGCGTACACCTTGCACAAAACTTAGTCGTTCACAAACGATTTTTCAATCAAAATCCATGAAAGCAAATCCTAAATCATTATTAGTATTCTGTATTTCAGAGAATGCACTGAATACCTCCAGAAACTGCTGGCTCCTCGTTATATTAGATAGGTCTGTTCCTCATACCCAAATATTAAATTACTCACCAACCCAGTTACACCAGTCGATCATGTACCTAACGGCATTCAAAATCTTCTAGGTGTATCAAAAAAGTTAAAATAATCACACGAAAATTGTGACAAAGTTCACATTCAATATAACACTGCAATTTCATGAGGCTTTACTGATTAATTTTTTGGTCATTTTGCTTAATTTTGCGGTCCAATGATTAATAACAATAATAGGAATGTTTGTTACTATGTACTAGAAATGTGCACATGTAGTCAGTGGAAGAGAACCAAATTAACCTGCCTTCACTTACCACACTAAAGCGTAGTGGAAGAATCTGGACTGCTCATACAAAATTAATTATTTTGCCATTGTTTTATGCCTAAATACGAAAAACTAATGATAAAAACTAATTACATAATAAATAAATTCATTCAGCCTTATTTCAAGAAATACATAACCTAATTTTATTCGAATCGGTTCATGCTTTTGGCCGTAACTGTTTGGCCGTAACTGCGGTAGTGTTCAATAGACAGACATGAAGACAGAGTAGGACTGACGTGGTCAAAGGTCACGAGGGAAACTTTACCCAAGGGTCCAGAGCCCTATGTTGTGAAATATGTCAATTAGGACTGGCGAAACAAAAAAAACTGGGTCGTGATGCGTCGAACCATTGATGGGCTCACCCTTTTACCCCTTACAAATTTGTATCACCGCCCAAGTAAGGAGGGGAGCGGAATGTTTTCTTCTGACTCGAACTCTGTTTTCGAGAAAGATTTGCATAGAGATGGAGAAACAGTATTTAATGATACATGAAGGCCAACTCAATACAAAGTACTTATTTACTATGCTAAAACCGCACTCAACTTCTTACTGGAGAAATCAGTTAAGGGCCCACTCTTGCAGACGCGATTGTTTGTGTTCTGGTGCAGAGAAAATAGTCCGTTAACATAATAAAGTTTCACGATGAAATAACTCACGCAAACTATTTATTTTTGTTGGTAAAACGAGGTTATAATTTTAAGATAACGTGACACTTAATTCGGAGATATTAAACGACTTGTTCCTATTTCGAAAATGTGCAAGTCGTTGCCATGGTTACGATAATGGTTACGGCTCGGAGCAGACGACGCGGGTAGTTTTAAAAATGGCGGTCGTCTCTCCGCACAAATATTTTAAACCACACTCCCAAGTAAAGCCCTTGACATCATCGCAAAAGCAGACGGTAGTTAATGTTTACAGCAAACTTTGTCGACGGCATCCAGACAATTCGGTAAGTGACGTGGCAAAGGATGCGGCAGACTGAACAAGCGTTTCATGAGATGCAGTCTTCCAAATCAAAAAGGTATTTGCAACCAGCGCTGGTCATTTTACGTCGCAAGCCAGGAAGCATTGTAATTCCGTTGGTACTCGAACTCGGCTAAAATTTTACGATGATTTCACACTTTCGTCAAATAGACAAAATATCCTTGCAGTTTATAGAAAAGGTACGTACAGTTCCCAGGTAAATGATAAGAGCTGCCGTAAAACGATGACGGCGGTTTGCCAAATTTTGGGCGGAAGGCAATGGGCGTCGTGAATTGCTTGTGTAATTTCAACGTTGCACGAAAACAACACGACATATACCATATTGATAAACTTGCTTCACGTCATGGTCATACTACGTTAAATGTTGCGTTTGCTTCATTGTGAACCGCATTGAAATGACATTAAGAGATTTATTGATGCAAATGATCGAACATTCAAACTTAAAGAAGTCCATGAACTTACACCGAAAGCACTTGCTGTAGTGACGCCGGAAGGTTGGGCCAAACTTGTAAAACACACTGAGAATGAAGAAAACAACTTGTGGAAAAGCGATAGGATGGCTGATATTATTGTGGAACGAATCGCCTGTGATGTAAACAATTCAGATATGAACTCAAGTTCAACAATGAAGACACAGACTGCTCAGAGTAGAACTTAAGATCTCTAAACATCAACTACTGTCTGCTTGAAAAACAAAAGCTCTTTTCAGAGCTAAAAACTGTCCTTTTCAGGACTACAAAATCTTAGGAAAGAGAAACTTCTT
>JAHWFP010052991.1:0-12645 GCA_023313725.1 Lithobius niger | reverse complement strand
TGACGTCGAGCCGATTTTGTTTGTTTTTCAAGGTCTTGCCGAAAACCAAGTTATTCAAGAACTTAAAGTAGTCTTCTCAAACAGAGCGGTCGATGCTGGCCTCTTAGCAGTGTTGAAGTCGATGTACTCCTTCATCCATGGTTTCTGATTGAAGGCGAGGACTCTTCAGATGCAGCGGAGAACTAACACGTGCCGGCGGTAAAATTTCAGGTTCTGGTAGTGGACGGCGTACTTCTTCTTGTGCAGAAGATTCGGAATGAGCTTGGTGTTGCCGGAAGATTTAATAGTGTGTTTCAAGTCTTTGGCCAAATCTTTCGAATAAGGGGACAAGAATTCCTCCCTAATGTTGATCTTCTCCGGAGTGAGGGGGTATTCGTTGTGCTCGTCGTGAAGTTCTTTGGGATAATCGAGATCCACTTCCAGGATGTATCCAACATCTGCGTCATCCGGCACAGTATCTACGTCGAAGGTCATGTTTTCTTTCCTCGTCAGGTAATGGAAGCCGTCGTAAGGTAGATGGGCGCACATGACGAAGCCGTAAAGGTGGTTCATGCCCAAGCCTACTATGTAGATTGAGTGTTCGCGAGGGTCGAAGTTGGGTAGGTACTTGTTGTTGGCTCTCGCCAACATCTTTCCCACGAAGGAAATCCCGCCTCGAACTCCGGAAGTTATCAGGTTGTGCTTCCCAATGTGAGTAAAGAATTCCAACTTGGATTTCACCGTTTTCAGCAGAGCCGCCAAGCTAAATCCCGGAGTGGAGACATAGTAGCAGGTATCTATCTTGTTGTTTTCCACGCAAAGTTTCCTAAAATCTTTGAATATGTCCGCGAGCAGGAAAACATCCGTCATTTGGTAGATCTCGTGGTACGCACCAAATTTCTTTGTTTTCATTTTGAGCCAGAGGTTGAGCGCCCGAACATACTCAACACCTGCTAACTGATCGTCTTTCAGCTAGGAGAAGAGCAACATTCACAATGGTAGTTCTTCCTTATCGAAAATGGACATGTCTCGCACGAGCTCGTAAGGGTAAACACCCTTACGCGTCAGGAGATTCAAAACATCCTCTCGAGTGATGGCATCCTGAAACCAAGCAGATTTTAGGCACGAGTCTAAGGCCGCTTTGAGGATGGGGAAGCCGACATTGCTTTTCCTGCAGATCTCCACCAGAGTGTCCAACGAAGCTTGCAAGAAACTCAGACTGTCCATGAATCGAAGACTTACGCCCTTCCTTTTAATAGTCATGTTCTGAAACCTTTCCGCATTTCGGCTAGTGACTTCCACTTGTCCCTTGAACTTGTGCATGGTGGACACCAGGAAGTGCATGTCATAGCCTTCTAGGTTGCGGAAAACGACAGGTATGGTTCTCCGTTCTCGAGCACCCAAGTTGCATTTTGAATGAGCGGCTCCCCTGTACTTTCCGCTGACGTGACTATGGTCCCTCACCTTTTGCTTGCTGACATTCTTGGAGTTTTTGCAGTCGAAGGGCTTTCTGCAGTAATGGCAGACTTTGGTACGAGTGTAGCTGTGTTCTTCGGCTCGGTTGAGTTTGAGCAGTTTCACGTCTTTCAACAGTGTAAGGTAATCTTGGGCTTTTTCCTGCATGCGTTCGTAAAACACATCGACGGCATCTTCTCCCAAGTAATATTGTTGATTAACCCGTTCCCCGTTCTGTCCCACAACGACGTAACCGAAGCTGCAGTGAGCGTGTTGATGGATTTTTGTCGTTGAACTCCTGGAAGGTTCGGGTTGAGCGGTCTGAACGGGGCGAAGGAGACACTCGAAATCGGCATAGCCAATGCATGGGAAGGGGTTTTTACGACTGAAATGCCGAAAGTTGAGAAAGTTTTCTCCGTGTGACTTGAATTTAAGCGCTTGTGCGGGGGTTGATTTTCACTCAGTCTTTCCGGTGAGTCAAGAGCATCCATTCCTTTCCGAACCCGGTGAAACAGTTCCGGCAATAGAACTTACAGTGACTATCCGTGCCTTGGAAGCGTAAAAATCCTGCGATGTTTCTAATGGTGCAGTAATGGGTGTTCACCGTTCCAGAGCATTCATAGTATTTGCAGCCCAACAGGAGAAGATCGAAGGGTTGACCGTCTACATTTTTAGAGACACGAAGCGGGTAAAATCCATCCACATCGTGAAAACCTATAACATTGATGGAGAGATTGTTCGCCTTTTCGAATTTGCCAATTTCACCGAATTTCATCGGGTAAGAAATCATGCAGTTGTTGAGCATGTTTTCGAACTCGAGATAATCGTCCGGGTCTTTGCTGGTCAGTTGTAAACCCACGGCAAGTACAGAGTACAAAAAACATTTCTGGTCGTTTAAGTTTTGGACGTTAACCACGGTGTACGATTTGCTGGTGAGCGCCTTAGGGAGCGGAATGTAGGACGTTGCCTGCCGCGGTCTGTACTTTGCCGCCCTGATAACGAGGTTGTTCAGTCGGGAAATACCCCAACCTTTTGCACGCTCGGCGAAAACGTTGATAGAACTTTGAATTTTATCGAATGCCTCGTCCAAGAGAGGGATTTCCGTGTATCGGGACCAGAAGCCCACCTGAATTACGGTCGTATACCTCACAAATTCGATCACCAAGCAGATTTGGGTCTTGCAGTTGACCATCTGGTTTAGGCAAACCAGTAAAAGTGACTTCGAGGCCAGACGAACCGACAGTAGAAACTGCAGTGGATCGATGAGTACCAATTTTTCCGGCAGGGTCATGTCGTATTGATGGTGGCATAACCCCTGCATTTGGGACAGATGAATGCAGTACCTCAGCTGTACGGGTAAGTTATCGACGAAACACTCGCATTCTTCGTTCAGAATGGACGAGTGCACCTACCTAAGGTGATTGCTTAGTTGATGTTGAGAAGAAAATATTTCTATGCAGTAAACCCAAGTGAAATGTTTTTTTAATATCCATTCTGAAAATATAAAAAAAAATATATCCTTTTTTCTTCTTAAGGAGGGAAAAAATTTGAGGAAGGGAAAAAATATTGAGGAAGGGAAGGGCAGAAAATAATTTTTTTAATGTTTATTGTATCGAAATATTTTTACATGGGAAAAAAGGGGAAGGACGTATTTATTTGAGATTGCAAATGTTGTCTGTCCAACTATTGTATTTGGAGTCATAGCCCTTCCATTTAACGAAGTAAAGCATTTTCCCATTGTTTCTTTTTTTATTACGCAATACTTGTTCTATTAAAAACAAATTGGGAACTAGAGTTTTTTGAAGTTTTGGTTTGTAAAAACCTCCAAGCACCAATTCACCCGACTCGTCTTTCAAAAGATAAGTAACCAGCTCGGTTTTTTGCACTTTACAAATCGCGAAAACTTTGTTAGTAAAATTTTGCAAATACCATTTATCGTAATTTTTTTTAACTTTAGAAATCCTGACTTTATTTCCTATGTCAAATTTGGGTTTGTTCAATAACCGTTTAGTACTAGTTCTTCTCAGCAAAGGTTCGTGACGTTTGGTTACTTCCCTCGGTTTAGGTTTTATGGCGGAATGAACCGTGTCATTGTAATTGGAAAATAACTCGTCGATAATTTGCGTCCACTCGTAAGTCCCCTGCCTGGTGAATCTTTTCCACATTCGAGTTTTCACGGTTCTGTTGAAACGTTATACCACGTTTGCTTTCTTCTCGGAATATGTAGAGTACATGTTGATCTTATGGTGCTTAAGTAGGGCTTTGAAGTTTTTATTATAGAACTCACTACCTAAATCAACTTGTAAATTTTTAGGGGGTTGCTCCAGCGAGTATCTTCTTGAAAGCTTCGGTAACGTTCTAGATTTAGATTTCAGGGAAATAGCCCAAACGAACTTGGACATGACATTAATGCAGGTTAGTAAGTAGTTAAACCCTTTATTTAGGTTAGCGTAACGTATCATTTCGACCAAGTCAGCCTGCCATAGATTGTTCAGGCTCAGTACAATCACTTTCCCTCTCGGAAAATTTTTTCGGGTTGGTTCGTGACGTTCTTTTACAAATTGATCCATTTTTTTTAAATTCCCACTCCAAACCAAAGTTTTGTTTTCATAATTTTCTGAATGATTGAAGTGGCTATCTTTTTTCTCCACGCCAGAGATGGATCACCTCTCACACTTTGAGCTTTAGTAATTAGAACTTTATCGGCAGCGTGCCGATCTTTCAAGTCCGAGCTCTTGGAGTAAGCGATATGGTGTTCTTTGCACGCTTCGTCTAGTTGATTAATTCCCGGGTCTCTTCGAGCTAATCTTTTAACAAGTTTAGTTCCCGGACCGCAGTATTGGTAGCCCGGTAAATGCATTTCGAAAGGTAACTTATCTATGAGTTTGTTTACGATTCCTTTCCCCGACTTGATAAAGGAAACTCTTTTCGTCCCGCACACCTAGCAAAATACAACCTGCATCTGCCTGTTATTTTTTTGCAGTGATAATAATGGACGGCTTGGGCCCGTTAGAATTTTGATGTTTACATTTGACTCAGTACCTCATATCGATATTTTTTGATTCCATGGTTGTTTGTTTATATACGATTTTTTTTAACCTAAACTTAAATTTTGATAAGCCACCATTTTTTCCCGAGCTGTTATGATTTGTCTTTACCGCTTTTCTGATAAAATTTCGACCATCTCGTTTCTATGCCCGTGTTAGCCACCCAAAGCAGATTTATACAAAAGCCTTAGTTTCTTTACCAAGTTGTTAGGATCATCGTAATAGTTGTAATCGACCCTGCTACCTACTTTTTTTACCATGCCCGTCCCTTGTTTCTTGAGGTCTTCCCAAATCGGTCTGATAATAGTCCTGTACTTGGTGCAACGACTAGATTTAGGTTTACGAGTATTTGGGTCATTGTTGTGTTAAATAGCGTTAGTATTTTTTAA
This sequence comes from Lithobius niger, assembly GCA_023313725.1. Lineage (NCBI taxonomy): Eukaryota > Metazoa > Arthropoda > Chilopoda > Lithobiomorpha > Lithobiidae > Lithobius > Lithobius niger. The sequence continues at coordinate 7,775 of JAHWFP010052991.1, read as the reverse complement.
CATGGCCGCGTAAGCTGCTTTACTTCTGGCGCGAGGGAGATTTCTTTCAAGTCTTTGAAAACTAGCAAATTCCAAAGCCCACGTCTTCCCGGGTTTTGCTGCCCTTCGACCACTACATCATTCTCAAAAATTTTAACCACTTTATTAGCGAAAGTCAGCTCACCTTTTATCCTCTCATACTGTAACCCGAAAACTGGGTCTGTATCCTTGGGATTTTCGAAAAATTTTGTCAAGAAATATTTAGCAGTGTCTCCAATATTCTGACCAGGTAACAAACTATCGAGGGACCTTAGAGTGACTATGTTAGGGTGTTCCGGCGGTGTAGAAATGCATCTAGCTTGTGCCGCGAATTATGTAAGGTTGAGTTTAGGACCAGTGCTTGTAGTTGCGTATTCTGTTTTGGACTCGGGAGGTATTCGCATTATAGAAGCTTGAGCAGCTGGAGTTGAATATTCGGCGCGATTGAAATCGAGAAGGGTTGACAATGTCTTTTTACTAAGACTAACGGCTTGGGAAGGTGACGGTGATAAGCCCAATGATTCGTAGTCATTATCGTCACTTTCTTCCTCTTTGAAAGCTTTAATCAGCGTAGTTTGCGTAGCTATAGTGTTTTTTAATCAAGATATTTTGCGTATCTAGAGTGTTTTTAATCGACGTAGTTTGTGTGGCTGCACCGAGGACCGGTCTCGATTTCAGGGTGCTTACTACCGGTTTAAAAAATTCTTGTAGCGATTCTACTTGTTCTCTCTCCCCCGAACATTGATTTAAAAACTTTTTAGTAAAACGTCTTTTGAGTTTTGCTATTTCTTGTTTTGTTTCCATTCTTTTGTTTAATAGGCAAAACGAACGTTTATATCTCCCTTCGTTTAACGTTTTGTTTATTGATAAAAACCCATTAGGCTTTTCCAAAATTTTGACACAACGTTTTAAACTCTGAAAATTCCGTGTCGGGGCCAACATGGTTTTCATAAACGTCTTTCAAATTTAACTCATCCACGGGGAAAAGGATTAATAAATTTGCATTGTCTCTGACCACTTGTTTTGGAATTCTTGTGTAGGACTGGCTGCAATAAAAAACATCGGCGTTTGAATGACTACCTTGAGTAAAGTAACGTTCGATGTTTTTTTATTTGTCCAAAAGGCAATCGTCAAAAAAAAATCAGGTTTTGAAATTGTGGGTCCAGTTCTTCGGGGGGAACTAAATCTATTTGAGAACTGTGAAAAAAGGCGACATCCCATCCAATTTTCCCTCAATTTCAGAAAATTTAGATTACAAAGCTTTGTACCTTGATTGATATAAAGTTTTATTGTAAATATATAACCGATTGTAGTCGCGCCATCTTTCGTTACAGATGAAATTAAACAGTTAGTTAGTTTTGTTACAATTTGCGGGGCCTGTAATTAGACATCTGATATTCGAAGGTAGAAATGGATGATATTTAGTTTCTTTCTTAGGTGCGAAAAAGTCGTAGTTTTTAATTTCCATGGCTTTTCTTATTTGCACATTTTTTTAATGTTTACTGATATACTAAACCCATAAAGTTTTCGTCGGAAAATTTGTCATTGCAAATGTCGGAATGAGCTACTCCAAAGTCGATGTTGCACCACAATTTCATGTTGCTGGGAGAATCGTCAGTGATGTACACCGTGGCAATTCTGCCAGTGAGTTCGGTCAAGTTTATAGCATTGTATGATGGCAAGTTAAAACAGGGTTTGTCGATAACATTTTTGCTAGGTTTCCCTTTACTTTTGTGAATATTCTCGTACACCCCAGTTTTAAGGCAGAGCTGTTTGTCTCCGTTACTTCCGTTCACCTTTTCGCAAAAAAGGTTAAAGGGCTAAGCCGTATTCATAGAATTAGGATAATTGACCGTATTCATGGATACGGGTTTTTGTTGTCAAACTCGGTCTTTAGTTTTTTACAGATGTACCGTTTAGGATTTTTCAACAGATTTTGAGTTCTGAGTCGCTGGGTGAACATTTTGATTTTTCGTTTGAAATGGGATTTCCCAAACCCTTCAAATCTTTAAACTGTATGGAAGGTGACAAGGAAAACTTTACACCGTTGTTTATCTTTGTACCGTTTTCGTTCTTAACTTTCAGCAAGTTTTTTTGCATGAGATTGGAAACATTCGTTTGCCAGGATAGTTGAGTCATTTTGAGGTTGTTATTTATTTTGATTTTCTTCCTTTTATTATAATATAGAAAATAAAAGCCACATCAACGGCGCGGTGTATTTTGAAAAAAAATTTTCTTATTTAAAAAAAAAAAAGATGTTGGTCAATAAGTTTGGACAAGCATTGAAAAGGACGAGGGGGAAAGCGGATGGAGTGATGGGAGTCGATCCGAGAGGACAGCCGGGACTAAGATACATTTTAACCCGCGAAAACAACTACGACATGCAAAGCAAGTGTGTAACTAAAGTAGGAGCTGCTATCGAACCTGAAGATGCGGTAAATTAATCTCAGATCGGTACTCCAGCAATGGACATTCAAAAACCTAAAACCAACTTGCCTCCTGCCATTACTCTTCTCTCCGAAAAGTTGGCTTTCGCCATTTTTAGTATGGAAAAAATACGTTGTACGTAGATGATGCTAACAGGAATTTCTAAGCAAGGAAGAAGCAAATTAAGGACATAGCTCTCCCCCGGCAAGCTGCTGACGCAGCATCAAAAGTGTATATCGTTAGGAATTGTTTATTACAAGACGATCAAAAGTATGATTCAATGCGACGCACAAGCCGATTAGAAATTAAAACAAACCTACTTACCCAACGATGCTGTTACTAAGGTATTTATCGGCAACAATTGCTTGTTACAAGATGAACAGAAAGAATACTTTAATGCAACGAACAAACCAATTAGAAATCTAAGTGAACCTACTTTTCCGAGTGATGCGGCTATGGAGAAATTTGTGCATGAAAACAGTTTCATGCTGATAAGTTTCAGCATGAAAAGCCCTTTGGAAAAAAAACGAGCGATTATTTGTTAATTCCAGTCCTCTCTCAAACTTTGTGTGTACGAGTTCAGGTTTAATTCATAAAACAATTTTCTACTGCAGCGATCCGAGAGTTGCACTAATTGTTAAACGTAAAATAGGTATGAGTGCCCTTTACATTATGAAAGTGAGGGGAGAACATTCGACAGTTACCATTTTCGAAAATCCTAACCTAATAGAAAAAAAATTGCCCATCATGGTAGAGGCATTCGAAGAGTTTCACCTAGAAGACGTTTATTTTCAGTTAGATTTGCACGTAACTTTTCATTAGATAACTCGTCTCATCCTATCTAAAACAGCTTTGTAATTAAGTGCCTTAGAGAATGAGCTTAAAAAAATAAGCAAAAGTGACCGCACCAAATCTGCTCAAAGTTTTGTACGCGTTCGTAATTGTATTTTATTCCCAGTCCCAAATAGTTTGCCACAGACTGGGGAGGACCCATGTTGCCAAAACTAACGAAATAACAAGGCTCTCCCGAAATGGTGCAATGGGCGACCCAATGACTTCCGTCTCCATCTTGGAAATCTTCCAAGTTTACGATTCCGTTTTCACCAGTTGGCCAAAGTTTCAAGGGAAGCGTGTCTTTACTAAAAGTACCTCTGAATTTTGGAATTTTTATTAGTCTAGCCAATCCACTTAAATCAAAGTTTGTTAAAGGTTTATTAAAGTCGATTAAACCCTGGGTGGTCATAAGTAAAGACCTGTGCCACGGGGCAATTTTTTTTGCTTCGTTTTTTGCTTAATTTTTTTTCTCCGAGCCGGAACCTTCAATTTGCTTGTGATATCGCATGAGTTCAGCCAGAATTTTTACATCGTTTTGTGATTTTTTTTTACAGCTGATACCACCCCCGCTGTCCCTCCCGCCAACCCTCCGATCCCGACAACCCTCCGGTCCTAGCAATGCCAATGGCAAAAAGCCACCTTTCTTTTTTCACGATTTTCTTTTGAGCGCCCTATCTTTATTATTATTATTATTATTATTTAGTAAACAACTTCGACTTTGCCTCTATCCAACTTTAGATTCATTTTCCTGTCGCTAATGAGCAGAGCGTGACAGGTGGTATTAGTTGGCACGGCTTCTCTAAATATCAGTGTGACTTGTACATTCACGATTCCCGATTGAAGCCTCTCGGACTGTTTGGAGTAATCCAACGCCACGAGAGGATAGGCTTTCTTGAACTGAAGCAAGTCAAAATTCAAGTCGTTGGTATCGTAGCAAAGCTGCCTAAATTGCTCCGCCATTCTGTACAGACCAACGTACTCTCCAGTGGCAAAATTAGTATTTAAATCAAGAAATGGATATCTTTTGGAATTTAGAGTCACGTGAGCATCTTGCAGACTACAATGGTCAAACACACCAGGATTTTTTACTAACGAATCCTGCCTGTTAGTTTGAAAAGCTAAAACTATCCACCTAGGTTTTTCGATTGCGGAAGTAGTCTGCACACGCCAAGTGAAGCTGGTATTTTGTGGGAGCACGCAGCTATCGTAATGCCAGTGCTTAAACCCTAAATCCACGGTCACTCTGTGGTCCTTGAGATTGTAGAGTTTAAGTTTCTTCTCGTCCGAAGCCGTGACATGTGGTACGAGCCAGCTGATGCTATTTAGAATGACTTTGCCATTGGCTGATGCTGCGACTTTAAAGATTGCATTAGTATCACTCGCTCGCATGGGTGTGAGCACGTGCTTAGTTCCGAAGGTTAGCTTATTGTAATTTTCGAAAAATCACGGGACGTGTTTGAACAGTATGGCGAATGTAAACCTTCCCTTGGGAGTTGTTTCAATGATGATGGACGCGTTCCGCTGTTTGAAACCCAAGTTGTCAGTTAGTTCCGTAGCGACTGAAGCTGCACTATCCAGCGCCCAGCACTGCCCGAGCAAAGCCGGTTGCTCCGCCGAGCCGTAAGTGAGCAGTCCCTTCTTCAGAGTACCGAACCCCGGATAATTTAACTCGTCGACTTGTTTATCACTGAGATGGCATTTGATATTAGAAAACAGGAACATGGGAGCATTATTAATCAACGCGGCTACATCAGCGTCTGCGTATGCCGAGTTAACGTCCTGCAGCAACCTCCCTTTAATCAGGAGGTAACTGTTAGCAACGTGCAGAAATAAATTTTGGTTTTCTACATGTATGCGGATTTCCGAATTTAAGTTGTTGAGATTGGTGCCAACAATAGGATTGTATTAGTGGTAAGTGTAAGACTCGACCGATGAATCGTAACCCAAATGTTGGTGGATTTTTAAGTAATCTTCTACTACGCTCATTTTCTGGGAGTTGTTATAAATTTGATAAAAGCTTTATTTCTTGGCGTCAAACCTTTTGTTTTTTAATTATTAGAGTTAAATTTAAGAAAGAGTCCTTTGCCTTTTTTCCAAACACGAGCATTTTATCCTTTGTTTTTATTTAGATCTCAAATGAAGACGCACCGTGAGCATCTCTACGTTTAAATCCAACAGCTCGTTGGTCTGAGACGTTGATCTGAGGCAGGGAATTGGGATAAAAGGAGCATAAAGTGGGCTGAGTGTCGTTATTTAGGTACGAACTGCCTATGATATCAATGTGTACGAAAATTGTATTGATGCTCATAATGTCGACGGTATTTCATTGCCCAAGACTGGAGCCAAACTCCCAAAAAGATATTCCGTTACTCGGATCGGTAATTATCAAGTTGGTTCTTAAAGTGTTTAGATTTGGAAATATCGTAATGGCATCCTTGTTGTGACCATTCACATCTATCACCGACTTGAGAAATTTATTCAAATCCACGATTTCATAGGCCCCCGGGGTGAGTAACACTTTCTGCCAGGTGGCACCAGCATCGGTAGTGTACTGAAGTTCGTTATTTTTCGAGGTGATGTTGTGGATGCTGTTGTACGTGTCTAAATTAAGCAGGGCTAATTCGTTTTTTTTCAGAGTCTAAATGAATGAGTGTATTTAGATTAATTCTCAAATCAGAGTCTTTCCGGAGAGAATAATTGAACAAGAATCCATGATATTGCTTTTTTAAAGTGGGAAGAAAAACAAATTCGAAATTTTTAACCAAGGTCATTTTATGCACCAAAATAGTATACCCGGTCCTAGGGGGTGTTAAATAGTATACCGGTACGACGTCACTTCTGGTGTGGGGGCACCGCCATCTTGGAAAATAGTGGCACTTTCGCTTTGCATGGGCGCTGCAATCTTTGCTGTAACATCACTTCCGCTACTTGCGGGCACTGCCATCATGGAGCTGTACCAAAAGGACTCAAAAGGTACCAAAAAGCACTTCCCCTTCCTCCAGATTGACGAAAAGGGGGCTGCCATTTTGTATGGCGGCTTCTGGTTCGCATGGGCGCAGCTAAAGTGGATATGGGAGGTAAACATCTTGAATGGGAGGTTTACTTGAGTGGAAGGTTTACTTGAGTGAGGGTAGGGGTAGGTTTACTTGAGTGGGGTAGGTTTGCTTGAGTGGGGGTAGGTTTCCTTGAGTGGGAGGTTTCTTGAGTGAAGTTGTTTATTCGTCATTATGACGCTCCGGAAACGGGGTGGGTTTACTTGAGTGGGGGTTGGTTTACTTGAGTGGGGGTAGGTTTACTTGACTGGGGTAGGTTTACTTGAGGGGGGGAGGTTTCCTTGAGTGGGAGTCTATCTTGAATATGGCTGCACTTCCCGTCCGCATGGGCACTGCCATCTTGGACTTCCGGTGTGCATGGGTGCCACCATCTTGGATGACGTCACTTCCGGTCACGTGACCTATGACGTAACTTCCGGGGTGTTTGTGGGTCCGTGCCATATTGCATGTTCCCCTACTGTTAGTCAGTAAGAAGTATTTTTACTTGAACTGTGTGGTGAAACCCTGGATTGTCTCCCATTGGTGCTCGTGGGTTCACACAATTTTGACAAATTTTAAACTGACCTTAAGAAGCGTGATCTCTCTGGTTTTATGACGTGTTTTTAGTTTTTTTACTTTTTGCATGTATTTCCCCTTTAGAATGTTTGTTCTATTACTCCATTTTAATGTTAGGCCAGGTGTTTGTGGACTTCCATCCTCCTTTTGCTATCCTTATTGTCGCTTTGTGCAATAAAATTCACTATTATTATATTATATTATATTATATTATATTATATTATATTATATTATACTATACTATATTATATTATATGATTATTGCATTGTTATTTTTGCAACGAAGGCTATTTTACGTAGAAGATTTTTCTTTAAAAAAATGTGGTGAAGCCAACATTCTACGCCAATTGACGTTTGCTAACGCCGAACTTGTTCATTACTGCTAATCTCAACTGAGTGCGTTACTTGATTATTGGGAATATTGTTTTAATAATTCATTTTTAACCATTATTTACTCAGACTTCGTAACCCCTTTGGAGGTTTATTATCATATTTAGGGTACATTTCTGAATCTGACCCTTCAATAAAAGTCTCCCCTTGTTTATTTCAAAAGGAAACTCACGTTTGTTTATTAACCAATATTTACATCGCAACTGCTGTGTTTTATTGCAACTAAAACCGTAACTTGGTGCCACATAATTAGGGAGGTGCAAGGCGCTGACCTCGGAACCTCTCTGCATACACTAAATATAAAATTGAAGCTCAAGTCGCCTTTGCAACTAAATCACCCCCCCCTTTCACGATACTCAAACCAACAAGGCCTATGAAGGGCCCCTTTCACGTTTCGTGAAAGTTTTTAAACGTCACTTTAGTGATCAGTGGTCAGGGAATAGACGATCGATTTCAGGTACAAGTACTCAATTCCAATTTATTCCTTAATGCTAGGCT
>JAHWFP010052986.1:0-11516 GCA_023313725.1 Lithobius niger | reverse complement strand
CTAGCATAACTGCCGGACGATTGCCTTCAGTGCGCGACACGAGCAAAATATTACGCTACTCTCCCTAGATCAACTAAGACTTGAAGCTAATACAGTTGTTGGTTCATTATAATTAGGGATCGACCGGATATCATTTTGCCGGATCCGGGTCGGTTCCGGATAATTTGATGTCAGGGCCGGGTCGGTTCCGAATCTAGGTGCCGGATCCGGACCGGTACCGGATACCGGGTAATTCACACACAAAAACGAAATAAAGCCGTTTTATTTTTTCCCCCCTTATAAGTTGCAGCTATGGTGTTAATTTTCGCTTTGTTTCACATTATTTTCTTACATTAAACACGTAGAAGTCTTACGCTATTATGAGTACCAGTATAGTATAATTGCATGTAGGCTACAGAACTGTTTTTGCAATGTTGGTAACTTCTGCAAATTTTTTTGAAACAAACAAAGCACTCATTAGGTTAAACAGTCAGAAAACGTTTTTCTAGTTGAAGGATTTCTCATTGATTAGCCTACTGCTTCATTTCGGAAAATAATTAGCAAAATTTTACAATATTTGTGAAACCAGTATGTAGTCCACACTTATTTATTTTAGATTAAAATTATTGAATTTTGGTTGCATTAAAACAAAATCACAACAGGTCTTTTATTTACAGCTTTAAATTGCTTTCGTTCCGTTTTGTATTGCGCACAGTATAACAAAGACCGAAAGCAAAAAAAAAGAACGAAACCAACATAAAAAAAGCTGTATTTTTTTTTCATTTTATGAACAAAACTGTCTCGACTTTTGCAACATGGAAGTCATCTTTGGTTTATCATGCTATTATTTCTTGCTAGTTTTTTATGACGTCATTAAACAGTCTTACTTTTCGAATTTAACCCCTTGGCGTCCAAACCGCGATTTATCGCCACTTCAAAACCGTTTCTAAAACTCCCGACGCACGCTCGATTCAAAGCCCCGTTTGCAAAGAAAAACCGCCATTGCATACAACGGAGGTGTAATTTTGACTGAATTAGGTACTTTGGCACGCCTATTTTGGATTCATTAAACTTAATATCCTCCTTTAAATACCTTAATTGACGTTTTTTGTTGGCTGTGTCGTCAAAATTGACGTGAAATTGCTTTTGTTTGCTAAAACTAGACCTTGGTTCAAGCTGTCGTAACACAACAAACAGCCGCCATCTTGGTCGCGTTGGAAAGCTGGATTCCCCGATTGACACGTGTATAGCACGTGATCACTATCGCGACGGGGGCCAGTCGCAAGTGACGTCACGCGAAGCGAGTCAAGGTTACAGCCATTGATGCTAGCACGTCGGGTCTATTTACGGACAGCCGGCAGAAAGTGGGAGCGCGATGGCGGGGATTGGCGGCCGTAAACTATCACGATAGCGAATATAAATTGGGAATAAAACAACTTTAAACTACTTCTACGGTATTAAAAACTTTAAAAAAAAGGATTTCGGAAGCCGTAAACAACGCTGTAATGGAAGAATAACCAGATGACCATCGTTTCAAGGTATCCCATGTACTGCAACGGATTTTCGTAAGCACATTTATGTAGTCGAACTTCCAACTTTTTTTTTTAGTAATGAAAACCTAATACGATTATCCCAAGTATATTTTTGTGCACTAATTTAAACTGTAATTATTACATCTGCAATTTTTTATACACGTAGATCGCTTAGTTATTTTACGTCGATTTATTTTACCGAGACAAGCAACATGTTTACGGCGACATGTTTTGGTTGTGTTGCATCCGGTATCCGGCTCAATATAATGGCCGGATCCGGATCTTGCCGGATACCGCATTATCCGGCGCCGGATCCGGATATATCCGGACTCGGTCGATCCCTAATTATAATTCACACTGCCATAATATACATACCTTCTGAAGGATGTTCAAAGCCACAATCTACAATGGCTCTTAGAAGCTCTGGCTTCAAGAGAAAATCTCGGAAGCCTGAACTGTGAATGGACACATATGATCCTTTCACTTCTTTTTTTAAAGTTGTATCGTTAACACCATCAGCTGCGGTTTGATCTTCAGTTTCATCTTCGTAGTCGAGAAGTTCAGTTTCATCGGCCATGATTCTAAAATAAAAAAAGGATTTATAATATCAATTAAGTATCCTTACAACAAACACATGGTGTTTTATTTACACACAATCAATGGATTACCGATACAGCAGATTACAGAATAGGCCAGCTACATGGCAGGCAGTATTGTTTTTTTTTTGTTTCTCATCGGAACCAGCTACTGTTGTACCTGTAGGCTTAATACAAATAAACGTTGATACTAAATGAGCGCATATAGGGTTTGGTAGGGCTGATTTAATATCTCAGTATCTCACCAATTGCCATCGTTTAATCAGAAGGGTGCTGAAGGCAGTCGTTCGGATGAAGTCAATCGTTCAGAAACACGTTCTAAAATTCCAGGCAAGTTTCATGATCATAATTAAAATAGCATTATCACCGATTGAAAACAGGGGTGTGCCGATGTACCGATACAGATTACTGTTAAGACGGAATGCCGATATAACACTAAATAATGATTATTTTGCAAAAAATGAAAGTGTGATACAGTTTCTGCTGCCGATGTGCTGCAAGAAAAAAGCTTATATTTAATGTAACCTCATAAAAATATTAGAAGAAAATAAAAAAATTTGTACTACAAAGCTTTTTTTCCCTTTAGGCATTTTCCCGAGACTTACCCCACAAAAAAAGTACATGCAGACAAATATTTTCTGCACAATTGTAAAGATGTGAAAAAGTTGATATTAATCAACAGACGAGCACTTTATGATATATTATTTCTAAAATACCAGCAGTTTTCTTATCTATTTGCATGCCACGTTTGTTGAAAAATGTAAGTTAAATGGTTTATGTAGTATAACTTCAGAACGGGCTTAGAGCTAACGACTTCTTGTTTGCACCGTTGGAAAGCTGGCGAAAAAAAGGGTTAAAATGATGTATTTGAACGTCAAAATCGGCCAATATTTAGCAAAGTTATCGTCGTTTTAGTATACATCTAAAAAAGTGCGGCCTATATGCGGTACCGATATATCGGAATTGCCTCCGATAAGTGGCAATACCAATATGAATCCGATAATCGGCACATCCCTAATTGAAAAGCGAACGAAAATACCATGGCGCCATCAAGTGGCGGTGATATGGTTAATATTTACAGCTTGCTCGCAGGCGCACGAGGATGTACAAAATTTTCACAAAATAATTAAGGAGGTCGTGACGTGTTTGTTTCGTTAAAAGAAATGCCATTGTGCATTCCTTCATGTGGTGCAAGCAAGTGCTAGATAGCACTAGATGTTGCCAGATTCTGCTTACTTTTAATCGGTGATAGTGCCGCTTTCACTTTAGTTCACACTAACTGCAGCAGTGTTCCAATACATCGATGCCGATGTCACATTAACTGTATAGGATGTGATACTCATAACTTTTTTTAATGGGTGTACAACACTTATTGGTATAATTTTTTTGTTAACTTTACGCAAAGTTTTGCCTTCATCAGATCGGTTTTGTCAATACTTGACAATATCGTTATTGGATTTACAAAAAAGTGGTATCGGAATAACCCTAAAGAATTATTATAGAAGCACCACGCAAAATTATCCAAGACTGCCAGATTAGTCAAAATATGCGATTTTGGCATTCTTTCGTTCAAGTCCCAGCAATACTTGCCATTTTATCTAGATTCCCCTTTGCAGCCTTCGACATGACATGAAAGGCGGCTGGGAGTTGTGCGGAGTCACCCGGGTTCCAGTGCTTTTCTTTGAGGAAACCAAGTTTTCCATAAACTTGGCAGTCGGGAGAGCTTGAAATGAGGAGTATAGGAATTGGCGGCACAAATTTAATCTTTAGCAATGCAAAACTAAATAAAGCAGAGCAGCTCAGCAACGTAACTGTTGTGCAGCCGTCTTAAACAAAACATAACGGCATATTCATGGTAGTGTTGGGTGACATGGAGATACTAATCCCTCCCCTCATAAACAGACTGTAGGTAGATAATGGATGCATTCTAAGAAATAATTCGTTCTGTCATCGTCCCCTGCAGGCTATTTAGTTGGGGAACAGGAGAAGAATAGGGGCTCATTCAGCAACCCCCTCCCGACTGCCCAAGGCTAAACACCACGAACTGAATTATGTAAAGGCTACTCCACCTATAGGGGGAGACAAGCGAAGGCAGTGATGAACACCTGAGAGAGCAAGTTTCGATAAATATGAGGAACCAAGCATTTGCCACAAAACCAGGGCTTATGGGAAGAATAGGTGTCTCCTCACCGATCAATTTCATGTTGCGCTAGAATTACGTAAAATGCCCAGCTGAACAACATTTTCCCATACCATTTTTGGGGCAAAGGCTTAGTTTGGCCGTCAGAAATTAATGAAAGCCGCACTTTAGCACTGACAGACATACAAGAGTTCCATGTTCCCAGCTGACATCTTTTTCCCGTAAACAGTTCACATAAGTGGGTTTTTATTGTCAGTTTAGTTTGGTTTTGTTGTTGTTGTCGTTAGGTTAGGTTATAGGTACCGGCTTCTGTTTGGCGTTTCACTTGTAATTAACTGGTTGGGGTTTGGCGTTTCACTTGACGGACTTTGGCCCAGTTGATGCTTTCCTGCGCGGCGCCATGTGCCTCGAGCCAGCCTGCCGGCAACAAGATGGCGTCACAGCCTACCTCCCGTAGTGCTAACTTTGGACCTAAATCACGGCCAAACGATGCGTTTGTCCCAAAAATGAAAGAGGAAAACATTATTCAGCGGTTAATTCTTAGTTCATTAAAAAAAAAAAGAAAAAAATCGGACGAGAGACACTTATTCTTCCCATGTTCCCAAAACCAGTATGGAAAAAGTTGTTCAACCCGTGCAACATGAAGCAGATGGGTGAAGAGACACCTATTTTTCCCCCAAAACGAATGAAGTGATCGCGCCAAAGCATGGAAGAAAGAAGCTTCATATTTGAATCATTAGTTGTGTAGTCAGCATAACTGTGCACGCATCCGCAACAAGTCTAGGCATGTATGGACTTGTTCATTATCCCATTTCGTCGTTTGTAACTTACTAGAGTTTGCCATTGTCTATTAAACTCGTGCCCATTATTTAGTCATAAAATTCGAACTTTATTACCAACTTAGTTGTTCCTTTTGCGGGTTTTGTTGATGACCAATTGATATAGTCCCCAGTATTTCACCTAGGTTGTCAATCCAGTCTCACAGTCACAAGATCATTCCTTCCACAATGCTAGGTTTTATTTGTTTCCCTACTTCCACAGACGATTGCAGCCAGGATTTACGTTATGAAGTTTTTCATTACACATAGTACTGAAAAAGAAGGCGTTCAGATGTTCCAGTTGATTGTTGTTCAACGTTAAGGCCGAAGCCCTTAGGTAACATTGACAAAACAATGGCATGTAAGCCTACGGGAAACTTGTGTTACAATAACCACCTATTTTACTCCACCACAGTTACAGCTATAAGTACAAATATATAGTAAAAATCAAGTTCTTTGCTCACCTCGTGTTACTATATTTCGTACTGTGTGATTTGCAATACCCGAGCCCAAGTGAATAATACGATGGCTACGGATAATGAAACGTTAAGCGAAAAGGACTTCGGGGAACAGCTAGTGCTAGCAATGGCGCCGACGAAAAGACGGTCATCAGTTTATTTATGTATACTTAATAACTGGATAGGACTCAGTAAACGTTTTAAGAATTAAAATTGCCCTGTCAAAGATACTGAAAATTTTCTTTGTCTTACTTAAAAATTAAACATAGTAACCCTTATTGGCGCTCACCAAGTTCCTGTTTTTTCGATAGCTTTATGTTTTTGGTGTTAAGTTATTGTCTTCAACTGTGTAGTCGAGTCAGTACATATACACATCAGTATACATTTTTAACAATCATGTAAGGCCAACTGAGACAGAAGCTATACTCTCAGTACCTCCCTAAACCACCGAACAGAGCGAATAGAACGCACCACTGTTAGAGACAGTTTGGCTCCAAACTTGACGTCGCGCGTGCGCAGTAACGTTGCGTCAGCCGTTCAGTACCTTCCAAAACTGTAGTCACAGCGCAGCAAAATCAACAAGCTCAACAGAGCACTCGTTACGTCATATCTTTAACGTGACCAGACGTGGCTAATTGATTGGACCAGGCTACGCTAATGGAAGTGACCAGGCTACGCTAATGGAAGTAACCAGGCGCGAGCAAAGACCTTGTAATAGTAGTAGTCAGTACCTTCCTAAACCACCGAACAGAGTGAACAGAACGCACCACTGTTAGAGACAGTTTGGAGCCAAACTTGACGTCGCGCGTGCGCAGTGATGTTGCGTCAGCCGTTTAGTACCTTCCTAAAATGCAATCACAGCTCAGCAAAATCAACAAGCTCAACAGAGCACTCGTTACGTCATACCTTTAACGTGACCAGACGTGGCTACTTGATTGGACCAGGCCAGGCTAATGGATGTAACCAGGCACGAGCAATGCCAAATTGCAAACCATCTCGGGGAGGTGGTTGTGAATGATTGCCAGTGGTGGAGCTTTTGAGCATGCGCGAGGTAACAGTTTTGCCGGAAACAGACTAATCGCTGACGATGGTTGACGTAAGCAAGCCAAATCAACACGGCTGTAATAGGAAATAAGCTGAACTGTCACCAACAGTGGTGCCTTTGGTTTGTTCTGTTCGGCGCTTTAGGAAGGTACTGAGTATATAATCCGTACGCGATTTGTAAACTGGGCGTGTTTAAGAAAAATATCGATTGTCCACTCCAGTACAACACCACGACTAGCATCATGGGTAAAAAAAAAACCGCCAGCGCAGCAGTCAAATGGCGTCTATTAACGCGTCTTCAATCGGGAAAAGAGGTAAAATGATTCACAGCCAACTAGGGAAATTATTTGGAATGTCTATTGTTATCTGCGAAGCAAGGAACCAACAAAGAGCAAGAACGCCGTTTCCCAAGAAACGTCAGATGCAACAAAGGTTTCTTTCAAATAGTTAACGAAGGCGCGCAACTACCCGCCGAAACAAGTGCCACTCCAGCCGCAGCAGACGCTACAGTTCCGCGGTTCATAACGGCAGCGAAATAACGGCCAAAGGCGCCAACAGAACAAGCTTGGACGACTTTCAACTGTCAGCCGCTCGAACAGCAATAACTGAAATTCACCGAGAAGGTAATTATCCAAATCTTGATAATGTTTTGGCCAAGTTCAAATCGAAGATTGGATTTAAAGATGGAAGAAGTTCCGTGGCATTTAACCATGAAAAAGAAACTTGGGATGAAATACGTAAAATGCAACAACAGAAGGTTTAAATAAAAGCGTCCAGAAATTGTTGCCCAGCGTCGCCGATTTTTACGTCAGGTACGACATTTAAGAAGTAATCCGTCTCATTTACAGTATTTATTTATTTGGATGAAACTTGGGTGAATGAGCGTCACGGGCGCGAATGCCAATTGCAGTCAAAGAAAAGGCGCACCGTACCATTGCCTAACTAGATTATACAAGAGATCACGTCGGCAACGACCGTACTCACAGCTGACAGCGCAAATAACGACTTGGTTAGTCGCCTTACTCCGATCGGAAAGGGCCGAAGACTCATTTTGTTACACACCAGCAGCCAGGATGGTTTTGTTAAATATGGCATGCTTCTATTCCGAACTGGATTTTTTTCCCACTTTCTGCAACCCCCTAGCTTGGCTGTGAACAAACAGCTCTTCTCAGAGCTATACAAACGGTTGTTTTCACAACCACCAAAAATGAAAAGATCTGAAATTTGTACTGTTTCACAAATAAATTGTTACAACATTCACTGTAGAACTGTCACACTTCCTTCCTTAACCTTTTTTTTTTTTTAGCTCCAATAAATTAAAACTTAAAACCTACGTGTTTTTTTTATTTATTTATTACCGTCTGACCCAAAATACAAGAAGGGTGGGAGAGGGGGGGGGGGGGGAGAGAAAAAACAACCAGGCGGTGGCGAATGTTTTAAAGAAAATAGTAAATACATCCATTTCCCAAAAATTGTATGCCCCCCGGCACCGTATTAGGGTGGGGGGGGGAGCCCTTTTACTCCACCATCCTTATTTACTCCAATGCTGAAAGGGCCTGAGTCGGAAATTATGACAGTAAGTGGAAAGAAAACCGAGGCTAAAATGAGATTCGGTAAGAAAAAAGTATTTTCTTTTTTGAATTCAGCCTGAAATTTATCTTATACCCCCCTCCCCAATATTTTTTAATGTGTCTTCGATTCCCCCCGATTCCCTATTGATGGAGTAGGCCTGTAATATAAAAAAAAGGCGACATTAAAAAAATTGGCATCAAATAACAAAACCATGATCGCGCACAGACAAGCCTTGGTGCGGTCTGTAGATAGCCACAAGGCACACCGACTCCAGGAAAATGTGCGCTACAATCAAGCTGCTCGCGAGCCACGCCCAGTTTACAAATCGCGTACGGAGTATAGTCGCGAGCAATACAAAATTGCAAACCATCTCGTGGAGGTTTTGCGGGTGGAGCTTTTAAGCATGCGTTAGGTACTGGAAACAGACAGTACCTTCCTAAACGACCGAACAGAACGCACCACTGTAAGAGGAAGTTTGGCTCCAAACTTGACGTCGCGCGTGCGCAGTGATCTTGCATCAGCTGTTCAGTACCTTCCGAAACTGCAATCACAGCTCAACAGAGCAATCGTTACGTCATACCTTTAACGTGACCAGACGTGGCTAATTGATTGGACTAGGCTAGGCTAGTGGATGTAACCAGGCGCTAGCAATGCCAAATTGCAAACCATCTCGGGGAGGTGGTTTGGAGTGATTGCCAGTGGTGGAGCTTTTGAGCATGCGTGAGGAACCGGAAACAGATTCATCGCTGACGATGTTTGACGTAAGCAAGCCACGATAAGCAATTCTTATCGTATTATTTTCTATTGGAACACATTACCTCAACACGTGGTGGAGGCCCCAACTCTCAACTTGTTTAAAAACTCACTTGATTGCTTTGTGGCAGTAAATACAAATTGGCAGTTTTCCTTTGTGGGTCAAACATGAACTTTGATGGCTTTGCTTGAAAAATTGATTGTTGTCATATTAATGAAATAATATATCTTTTATTTTTCTAGTATGTACAGTATTTTTGTTTACCTAATTATTTATTAACTTATTTATTATTTAAGGTTCTTTTGCTGTTTTTGTGATTGTTTTCCAGGTCGTAAATTATTAGAAATTGATGTGTAAATATATTTATTACTATTTTTTGAAATTCTATTTACATGTTGTTCTATTTACACCTTTCAACTTTCCTTACTCACACTGTTATATATATACTTGTAAACCTTGCTGCAAAGCCGGAACGGCACCGCAGTGCTATTGTAAATAAAGTAAAGTAAAAGCAACACGGCAATAGTAGGGAATGAGCTGAACTGTCACCAACAGTGATGCGTTTGGGTTCGTTCCGTTCTTAATAATTATATAAGAAGAAGAAATGTGTTTATACCTAAATTACGAGTAGGGAATTGCTTTACCACACTACTGCATCCATTTTCATGTCAGTTGGTTATTTGGTCCTTTAGATTTTTGATCTCATGGCAATTATTAGCAAACGATTAAAAATTAGTCCATGCACACACACAAATGCAACGTCAAGGTTATTGTAAGCGCGCAAAGGATCATTTAATCGCAGGATGCTAATAAATACAGTTCCCAGTATTCAACAGAAAATCTCATGGACGCCACATTTTAAAACGTATTTTTAGCAAGGGCTTGAGTAACGGTAAGTAAACAGAACTTAGGGGCCTTGCTTGATGTGGAGGGTAGAGAAATGTGGCACTGGGAGGAATGTACCTTTAAAACAGTACCTTCCTAAAGCACTCAACAGAATGAACCAAATGCACCACTGTTGGTGACAGTTCAACTCATTCCCTACTATAATCGTGTTAATATGGCTTGTTTACGTCAAACATCGTCAGCGATGAATCTCAGTACCTTCCTAAAGCAATATAATCTATCTAACTATATGGTTCTGTTCGGTGCTTCTACGATACCGCAAAACGATAACGCGGAAAACAGAAAACTGAATAGAATGAACAGAACGGAACACGCATGTGCCCGTCCAAGCTAGCGCTGAACGGCAGCACATATTCCTTTCAAAAGAAGCGTGCGTCCTCTACTTGCTTCTCCCTCCCCACGAACAACAAGTGGACACGGCCCAACCGCTTACATGCCTAGCATTTCGCGTTGAGTGGATTATTGGCTCACTGAACGAACTTTCACGAGTCTTAGTGGTGTTAATGTTTATGGTAGTGTAAATTTATGCATGTTTTGCTTGATTTCAGTTAAATATCGGCGTGGCAAAGTTGAGTGTTGGATCGTCCGCCATGTTGACTTGGCCTAACGGAAAGCAGAACCAACAGAAAGTCAGCTCGGCCACCGCCTACTCTACACAGAGTAGAGTAGGCAGTGGCTCGGATGTAAGGAATGCATTCTGGGATTGAAAGGAGGTGTGGTTTTTCCGCCAAATCAACTGAACGGAACGTTCCGCGTAATCGTAGACGAGGGGATAGGAAGGTACTGTCTTAAAGGTACATTCCTCCCAGTTTCCTAATGGAAGTAACCAGGCGCGAGCAATGCAAAATTGCAAACCATCTCGGGGAGCTGGTTGCGTGTGTTTGCCAATAGGGAGATTCTGAGCATGCGCTAGGTACCGGAAACAGAATCATCACTGACAATGTTTGACGTAAACAATCCATATTAACACGACTATAGTTTGTTCCACTTTATGTTTTCAGAAAACTGACTGGATGACTACTCGTTTCCTTGCACTGAGAGTGCAAAAACATGTGGATATCACACTTGTATATTCAACATAGTTACTGTTAGAGTTTACGAATGAGATGATCACGGATTTTTTGCACACGTAGTGGAAGAAAACGTGGCGTCATACAGTCATTTTTCTGAAAACATAACGTGGAACAAAGTATATGGAATGAGCTGAACTGTCACCAACAGTGATGCGTTTGGTTCGTTCTGTTCGCTGCTTATACAGCCTATACTGTGCCGATACCAAAGCCAATTGAATAAGAAACTGGACGTGAATGGTCTACATTCCTGTCCAAACAAATTTATTATGGATATTGAAGTGGAAAGGTGGAAGAGGATATGAGAAAATAAATTTAAAAATAAAGAAGAAAAAAAACATCATGCCTAATATCCAGTTTGTTTATTTTTTTTCATTTTTTTGAAACGCGAAAGTCTACCCCCTTCAAATGTTATCTGGTAAATTACTAAATAATTGTGGTACATAATAACCATGTGGTCTCTTGCTAATTGTGTTTTTTAGAGAAAATATGCTTGAAAGAACACATAGTATGATCAGTTTTGTTTTTTAATTATTTGTACTTTTTTTCATGAGATGGGAGTGCTGGTATGAGTGGAATGGTGGGAGTGTGTTGCTGTCTTGGGTGAGGGCTGGGCTTTGTACACTCGGGTGATAAAGTGGAAAGCT